>RCUC01116067.1:0-44363 GCA_003697995.1 Taxidea taxus jeffersonii | reverse complement strand
GATTCTGGGAAAACAATTTTGTCCTTCACATATCTGTTTCCTTTAGAACTTCCTAGAAATATCCAAATTAGGTACATATTATGGATTTTCCCACTGAATATTGTCCTGAGATATCCCTTAAACCAAAAAGCACATGAAACCATGTATTTAGTTATAACTGAGAGTGTTTACTGGGTCTGCCATTAAACAACAGGGTTGTAACATACTTAGATGTAGGCAGCAGAAAACAATTGTGGTTAATTCATAGATTTATTCAAAGTATATGTGGAACTCATGAATTTCCACGAAGGCTAAATAACCAGGCTCAATCAAATGGACAAGACTAAGAAAGGTTGTATAGTCAGAACCACAGTCAAAATCATATCCCAGAATTGTCTGATGAAGACAAGGGAAAGAAAAGCAAAAATAAACTATTGAACCTACATCAAAATAAAAAGCTTCTACACAGCACAGGAAACAAGCAACAAAACAATGAGACAACCTACTGAATGGGAGAAGACATTTGCCAGTGATATATTTGATAAAGGCTTAGTATCCCAAATATATAAATAACTTATGCAACTCAACAACAAAAAAATGCAAATAATCCAATTAAAAATGAGCAGAAGACATTAAAAGACATTTCTCCAAAGAAGACCTACAGATGGCCAACAGACACATGAAAAGATACTCATCATCACTTATCATCAGAGAAATGCAAATCAAAACTATAATGAGATATCACCTTACACCTGTCACAACAGCAAGTACATGACACTGCCATAATATCACTAAAATGATCAAAGTTCTGCAGGCCTCACTGATGTATAATAATTTGGCTTAGCAATCCCCTATGCCCCACATTAGTTTTAAAAGATGAGAGGTTCAGGTTTGGTGATCTAAAAGTTGATTAAGCATTTGACTCTTGATATTGGCTCAGGTCATGATCTCAGGATCATGAGATGGAGCCCCACATCAGGCTCCATGTTTAGTGTGGAGTCTGCTTGAGATTCTCTCTCTACCCCCACTTCTGTCCCTCCACCAAATCTTTCCTTCTCCCTCCCTCTCTCTCTCTGAATCTCTTAAATAAATGAATATATAAATAAAATTCTTTTTTAAAAAGTAAATCAAGGGGTGCCTGGGTGGCTCAGTGGGTTAAGGCCTCTGTCTTCGGCTCAGGTCATGATCCCAGGGTCCTGGGATCGAGCCCCACATCAGGCTTTCTGCTCTGCAGGGAGCCTGCTTCCTCCTCTCTCTCTGCCTGCCTCTCTGCCTACTTGTGATCTCTATCTGTCATATAAATAAATAAAATCTTTAAAAAAAAGTAAATCAATAAAAATATCTATCTGGTTCCAATATGATGAGATTCTAGGTCAGTAAATGAGGATCAGAACTATTTATTTATGAATTCATTTCTTCCCAAATCCAGACAGGAGGGAGTGAAAAGGAAAATTATTCCACAGGATTATGAACCATACCAGTTATTAGGAGTATAACCCATTTATCTGAGGCATTTTCAAGTTAGACCTTAACTCCTTAGGCTCAGGAGATGTGCTGACATCTCCTGTTCACCTGGGAACCAGGTTAGAAGCTTCCTGAGATGCAGAGTTTCCTGAAAAGCCTTTGCAGAGCCCCCTTAACTTCCTGGTTCCGCAGACTGTAGATAAGTGGGTTTAGCATAGGGGTAACTACTGTGTAAAAGATGGCAACTTGGCGATCCTGATCCAAGTCATAGCTGGAAGATGGTCGGAGGTACATGCGGATCACAGAGCCATACAGAAGCAGCACAACCAGAATGTGGGAGCTACATGTGGACAGGGCTTTGCGCAGGGCAGAAATTGAGTGCATGCGGGCTATGGCAATGCCAATGCGGGCATAGGAACCTAAAATGAAGAAGAAGGGGCTGACCACCACAGCTACACCCTCAGTAAATATTAGCATTTCGTTGACCACTGGTCGGGTACAGGAGAGCTTCAGCAAGGGTGTGATGTCACAGAAGAAGTGGGTGACCTGGTTGTCACAAAAGGTTAAGCGGGTGACCAATACACTATAAAGGAGGCTGTTGAGGCTGACAACCACCCATGAGGTCAAGGTTATGCACAGACAGAGGTGACGGCTGATGATGGCAGAGTATCTTAAGGGGTCACAGATGGCAACATAACGGTCATAGGCCATGGCAGCCAGCAAGTGGCCTTCCATGCTGCCCACAGCCATAAAAAAGAACAGCTGGATCATGCAGCAATTAAAGGAGATGGTTCTATTCACAGATAGTGTGTGCACCAGCATCTGGGGAACAGTGATGGTTGTCAGAAACATGTCAATGAAGGAAAGCTGACTGAGCAGGAAATACATTGGGGTCTGAAGCTTGGGGTCTGAGAGGGCAACAATTACTAATAGGGCATTGCCCACAAGTGCCACCAGGTACATGGCAAGAACAATACTGAAAATAACTGGCTGCATCTCTGGCCAGCTGGACAGGCCCAATAAGACAAATTCAGTTACTTCTGTCCTGTTTCTAGTGGCCATAACACAGAATCAATATTACCCACCAACAGCAAGTGTTAGGATTAAATAATGCTGAAGTTTACTCTGGGATAGCGTTTAGGAAACATCTTTTCTTGCATGGATGTCCCTAGTTTTTTCTTTCAACTCTTTCCCTTGTCGTTATCTTTCTATCCATCCACTCAAGTACCCACCCACACTCTTTAGTTTATTCCAGGCTCATTTGCTGACCACTTACAATCTCTTGATGTGATATATATTAAGGGAAGTAGGAGAAATCACACATGGTTGCTGTATACCAAAGAAGGCATCACTAAACACAGAATATCTTTGGTGTTTGCAATGCGCTAAAGAGCATACTAAACACCATACATTTAATTGTCACAACAATCCCATATGATACAAACTACTTTTATATTACAGATGAGAGAGCTAAAGCAAAGAGACTACTTTGTTGAAGGTCTTATAGGCTCTGAGAGACAAAACCTGGACTCAACCCTGTATAGTTTTATTAGACATAAGCACCACAATTTGCTGACTGTCGGAGTTGGAAAGAAAAGGGAACTATGTCAAGGCTCCAGGCAGATGTCCAAGTCTCTGCATCTTTGATGGAGCCCTAGAGTGAAGATCTGGTCCTAACTTTGTATGTCCAGAAGCTATTGTTCTTTGGTAGGGGAATTCTTGTTCCATTAAGTCAACTGAACTTACCTGGGATGAGAGTAGAAATGATTAACATCATCATTGATTTTATTAATGATTTTGTTAATATTCAATAAATAATGTAATCTGCCAGTGGATGGGAATCTTGTTTCCTTTCAGTTCAGGTTTTCCCTATTGGCAGATGTACATGGTATACCAAAGAGGCTACTATTTGGTGAAATACTATATTTTTTCATGAATGAGAGAAAAATTGTTAAACTAGTAGAGTAAAAGGAACATACAATAAAAAGCAGAGTCTCTGACCCTAACTTTGCTTTATGTTTAGTTTTATCTCTTCCAGTGGTTCACTCCTCTATGCCTCTAAATCATACACATCTTGTTTATGAATCTATGTACCAGTTTTGTCAATTTATCTTCTGGCTCTCTATTATGAAAGATGAGGTTTTATCTTGTTCACATTAACCCCATTCTTCTCTCCTTTCCCCAATTTTTGATGATTATTTTAGTTCTTAAATTAGTTGTTTTTCTGCTTTTAAATGGTATACTTAAATCTATATATTTTTTGCTTTTGTACTTATCTTTTCTAATTTTTAAAAATTTTTAATTTTTTTATTATGTTTAGTAAGTCAACATATAATACATCATTAGTTTAGTGTTCAACAATTCATTAGTTGCATATAACACCCAGTGCTCATCACAACACGTTCTTATTCTATCAACTTCAGACTCCACTTCTCTTCCTCATCCCTGACCCTCCCAACATTTGGAAAGCTGTATCTTGATTTATACATTGTCAAAACTGAAGACATATAAATTGAGTTGTAACCACAGCTAAATTTCCAGGTAAAAGCTAAAAATTAGTAGGCTACATTTACATTAGTTTAACTACATAAATATTTTTCATGCAAAGCCAAATGATGTGCTACATTTACATTTATTCTTTGATGCTCCAGTGTTCTACCCACTAAAGGAGAGTGTTCCTAATATTCAGATAAAGAATCAAAGCTATTTTAAGGACATCTCTCTTGGTGGTTTTCTTTACTTAAAGATCATGGAACAGGAGCTTAAAAGATAATAAAAACTTTTATTTTCCAGGGTCTGTTAGTTTTTATTTCTTCTTGTAGCCTTCTCTATGTCCATGGATATAGATCAAACTATACCCTCTTGCAATCCTATTACTCATTCAAGGCAGTAGCCATACAAAGACTTCCCCAGGGAAATATAAATGAAGGTGAACAAGAAAAGATGGGAAGGAAGAGAGATGGGATAAGCCCCTTCATGGGGAAATGGTGAAAAAAAATGATCTCCAAGAAGGAAAAATTGGCAAAGCATATAGATTTATCTATTATGGGAAGAATGTAATAATATAGAGTCCATTTTCTTTGAAGAAAAGCAAAATGTATTTGTAAACTAACTATATTCAAAAAGAGTACTAAGCAGTGGTAGTGCTCTTGTTGGCTGACTTCTTCAAGACTCGTTTCTGTATATTTTGTATTTCCCAATATCTCAACATTAGTCTCTTCAGGGCCTAAGCTCTAGAAGTCCTGTTTAGACAGCTTTGAGGGATCAAGGATGCTGATGCTAGGGGAAGATAGAGAAAAGAATAGTCCATTTAGGAAAGGTATGAAAATATACACATGTACAGATTTTGAACATCTTGAGCCATAAACTAAATTGAAATGGGAGAGGGAAAAAAAAAGAAGAGCCCCTGGAATGAAACAAAAGCATCTCAGGTTTCCTCATTCCCACCTGGTGCTTTGGAGACATCTAAAATCATTGAGGAGGAACAGAGTTAGAGTGTTAAGGCTTAATCCTTCTTATTCTTATCTTTCTTCTTTGATGGAAAAACCAAAAGATATGAGATCATTCACTGTTTCATCAATATTTAAGTATTATGAATATGCTCTATTAAATACCTTCTTGGTCTAAATTATATTTCTAGTCTGTTCCCCTGTGCTGATGAATCACAAAGTTTGATTCTGAGATCTAAAAATCAGAACCTCCTTTTCTCTGTCTCAAAAATGTATCTTCCAAACTCTCACAAAATAAATTAGGGCCTCTGCCACACATTTCTTGCACCTGAGAACTGTGAAATATCTTACCATTCCTTCTCTGACTGCATGACTATATTCTCCATCTAAGCCTTCATATTTTCATTCAAAATCCTGTTTTTTATGTGTTATAACTGATAATTCTTCCATTCATCCCATTGCTTCTCTTGACTATAATATTTGTACCTCTTTCTATTCTTTGATCTTCTTGGCACCAATATCACACCATTTTCTAAAAGAGGATTATGATTACTTTTTTATATATTTTTAAATTTTTTAAATTTATTTTCAGTGTTCCAAAATTCATTGTTTATGCACCACACCCAGTGCTCCGTGCAATACGTTCCCTCTATAATACCCACCACCAGGCTCACCCAACCTCCCACCCCTCTCCCCTCCAAAACCCTCAGTTTGTTTCTCAGAGTCCACAGAGTAGAGAGCCCAGATATGGACCCTCAACTTTATGGTCAAATAATCTTCAACAAAGCAGGAAAAAATATACAGTGGAAAAAGACAGTCTCTGCAATAAATGGTACTGGGAAATTGGACAGCTATGTGTTGAAGAATGAAACTCGACCATTCTCTTACACCATACACAAAGATAAACTCGAAATGGATAAAAGAGCTCAACATGAGGCAGGAAAAGGTTAAGCGGATGACCAATACACTATAAAGGAGGCTGTTGAGGCTGACAACCACCCATGAGGTCAAGGTTATGCACAGACAGAGGTGACGGCTGATGATGGCAGAGTATCTTAAGGGGTCACAGATGGCAACATAACGGTCATAGGCCATGGCTGCCAGCAAGTGGCCTTCCATGCTGCCCACAGCCATAAAAAAGAACAGCTGGATCATGCAGCAATTAAAGGAGATGGTTCTATTCACAGATAGTGTGTGCACCAGCATCTGGGGAACAGTGATGGTTGTCAGAAACATGTCAGTGAAGGAAAGCTGACTGAGCAGGAAATACATTGGGGCCTGAAGCTTGGGGACTGAGAGGGCAACAATTACTAATAGGGCATTGCCCATAAGTGCCACCAGGACATGAAAAGGACATGGGGAGATGGAAAGGAGAAGGGAGTTGGGGGAAATTGGAGGGGGAGACGAACCATGAGAGACTGTGGACTCTGAGGATTATGATTATTTTCTGTGCCCCTTCTATTTCCTATGAGGGCAGAGTATAATCTTATTCTCACCTTTTCTCTGTATCTGACCCCACACGCTCAAGATAGAAAGTATGAATAGAGCTATGCTCCTTCTTCACCATATTCTCATAAAACTCACAAATTAAGGATTCTCTTCTCATCATTTTCCATAAAAGTCTTTCTATATGGTAGCTCATCCCAAAGAAGCAGCATCACTTACAGGGACTCATTCTGGGACTCTATCAACCCCAGGAGCCTCCAACTGTATTCAGATGAATAACAATGAATTACAATGGGCTGAGCCCATCTACCTTCCTTTATCAGCTGGGACTGTAGCTCTGGAGTCTGCTCCTTCTCCTTCCTTATACCCAGATGTCACCATAGAGCTTCAGAAAACAATTGTGTCTATAGGGAAGGTCGACGCTTTGGGGGAAACCATAGTCTTCTTTGTATAATGTCAACAGTTGAGCAAGAAAAAGAACCCCAAGAGGAAACTGATTCCCACTTCATCATTTCAGGAAGCCAGCTTTCCTAAACTGTCCTTCCTGTTATTGTTTGTTACTAATCCAAACATCTTAACCCAGCTGAATTAGCTGCAAGGCATGAGGCTTTATGAGATACCATTGGGACAACTCTGACCACTGCTATGTTTCTATTCTGCTCTCCAGTGAGTTCCAAATTTCCTGCCCTCACCCAAGTGCATCCTTTGCTGAATTTCATCTACCCATTTTGCTTATCTACTTTAGAACTACCATCCACAGAATACCTGATTTGAGCAAGACTTTGAGTATAAAAGAAGCAGCAGGAAGTGGAGCACCACCCTGAAATATCTGAGATTATATGCAAATTGTCTTTGTCCTACTATAAAGTAATAATGACATGTGGCTTATTGATATGGATTAGATATGTGGAAATGACTATAGATTGGATGCATACCAGTACTTTCCTCCATTAACGTGCAGAAAAACAGCTTAGTCACAGACTAGAAAGCTAAATTATTAACTGATGAATATGATCAGAATTCAGTGGAAAGAAAGAGATTTTAATCAATCAAAATAATATCAACTTCCTCGAAAAATGTAATACGTTTATTTTTGTTTGCAGAGAATCTATTTGACTTTCTAACAGCTCTTCTTTCTTTGGGAAAGTGACATATTTCCACAATGGATATAGGCTTATGCATTGTCAAATGAATGTGATTCGCTTCTATCAGTTTCATTCTGAGCAAACATTCCTGGATTTTAGACTGTTCTTTCCTCCTTCCACCTGATTTCTTTCCCCTTCCACACACATATACTTCTGCTTTAATTATTGCTCTAATGAATAGATCCAGACATTGACTAGCAATGGCTGCTAATTTCACCAAACAAGTGATCCAATCAGACATTACCTTTCCCACACCACCTATGGAGTTGTCTCTCCTTTCCAAAAGCCAAACATGAATCTGACAAAGCTTCTACATCCAACTTCCAAGTTATGGAAAATACAGAGCACAGAGGAACACATTAAACTGCATTATAATGATGAACTCACACAAATCCAGACTGCAGGGAATTCTACAGGAAAATTACTTGATTATCTTCTACAAATAAATTGCTAGAGATAGAGGAGAGTAGGGGGAAAGAGGAAGAAAAAAAGGGAGGGGGGAGAAAGAGAGAAGAAAGAGACTGAAAGACCAAATAATCAATCACAATATGTAAACCTTATTTGGGTCCTAATTTTTAAAAACTACAAAAACATTTTATTATATTTATGAGACAACTGGAAGTTTCAACATTGACTGACCATTTGATAATATTAAAATATTTGTTTTAATATGAAACTTAAATTTATTTTTTTTTCTTTTTCATGGGTATTAAGGAGGGCACTTGTGATGAGCACTAAGTATTGTAAATGATGAGTTCCTAAGTCCTACACCTGAAATTAAAAGAATTGTTTACATGAGAGCCTCTGGACTTTGGGAAACAAACTGAGAGTTATAGAAGGAAGGGGGTGGGGGATGGGGTAACTGGGTGATGAGTATTAAGAATGGCACGTGTGGTGATGAGCACTGGGTGTTATCCGCAACTAATGAATCACTGAACATTGCATCAAAAACTAATGAGGGGCACCTGAGTGGCTCAGTTGGTTAAGCATCTGCCTTTGGCTTAGGGTTCTGGGATTGAGCCCCACATCAGGCTTCTTGCTCCATGGGGAGCCTGCTTCTCCCTCTCCCTCTGCTTGCTACTCCCCCTGCTTGTGCTCTCTCTCTGTCAAATAAAGAAATAAAATCTTAAAAAACAAACTAATGAGGTACTATATGCTGGCTAACTGAACATAATAAATAAATAAACAAACAAACAAGCAAATAAATAATTTTTAAAAATAAAAGTTAAAGAAAAAGCTACAGCAGTCAAAAGAATGTGGTACTTGCAAAAGGACAGATACACAGATCAATGCAATATAACTGAAAGTCCAGAAATAAACCCACTTAATTTTGTCAATTGACTTCTGACAAGGACATGAACAACAGTCAGTGGGGAAAAAGAATTTCTTCAACAAATGGTGTTGGTGGACCTGGCCAGCCACACCAAGAAAAACGAAACTGAACTTCTGTCTTACACCACACCCAAAAATTAGTTCAAAATGGATTAAAGACAGAAACATAAGGCCTGATAATGTAAAAATTCTAGAAGAAAATGGGAAATAAGTTCTTTCACATTGGTCTGGACAATGATTTTCTGGCTATGGCACCAAAAGCACAAATAAATAAGCATAATCAAGTGGGGCTATATCAAACTAAAAAGCTTCTGCATAGCAAAAGAGACCATGAAAAAGGGAGAAAACATTTGCAAACCATGTATATGATAAGGGGTTAATATCCAGAATATGTAAGGAACTCATTCAACTAAACAGCAAAATTGAAACCCACCAATAACCCAATTAAGAAATTGGCAAGGATTTGCAATGAACATGGACGGAACTAGAAGATATTATGCTGAGAGGAATAAGTCAATCAGAGAAAGACAATTATCATATGATCTCTCTGATATGAGGAATTTGAGAGGCAGGGTGGGGGATCGTGGGGGGGAATGGGGGTAAAAAATGAAACAAGATGGGACCAAGGAGGGAGACAAACCATAAGAGACTCTTTTTTGTTTGTTTGTTTTGTTTTTTTTTCTTCCATTTTTTAATTTAATTTCTTTTCAGTGTAACAGAATTCATTGTTTATGCACCACACCCAGTGCTCCATGCAATACCTGCCTTCCATAATATGTGCCCACCACCAGGCTCCCCCGACCTCCCACCCCCCGCTCCTTCAAAACCCTCAGATTGTTTTTCAGAGTCCATAGTCTCTCATTGTTCATCTCCCCCTCCAATTTCCCTCAACTCCCTTCTCCTCTCCATCTCCCCATGTCCTCCATGTTATTTGTTATGCTCCACAAATAAGTGAAACCATATGATAATTGACCCTCTCTGCTTGACTTATTTCACTCAGCATAATCTCTTCCAGTGCCATTCATGTTGATACAAAAGTTGGGTATTCATCCTTTCTGATGGAGGCATAATACTCCATAATGTATATGGACCACATCTTCCTTATCCATTCATCTGTTGAAGGGCATCTTGGGTCTTTCCACAGTTTGGCGACCATGGCCATTGCTGCTATGAACATTGGGGTTCAGATGGCCCTTCTTTTCACTACATCTGTATCTTTGGGGTAAATACCCAGTAGTGCAATTGCAGGGTCATAGCGAAGCTCTATTTTTAATTTCTTAAGGAATCTCCACACTGTTCTCCAAATTGGCTGCACCAACTTGCATTCCCACCAACAGTGTAAGAGCGTTCCCCTTTCTCTGCATCCTCTCCAACACGCGTTGTTTCCTGTCTTGCTAATTTTGGCCATTCTAACTGGTATAGGTGGTATCTCAATGTGGTTTTAATTTGAATCTCCCTGATGGCTAGTGATGATGAACATTTTTTCATGTTTCTGATAGCCATTTGTATATGTCTTCATTGGAGAAGTGTCTGTTCATGTCTTCTGCCCATTTTTTGACATGATTATGTTTTGTGTGTACTGAGTTTGAGAAGCTCTTCAAAGATCCTGGATATTAGCCTTTTGTCTGTACTGTCATTTGCAAATATCTTCTCCCATTCCGTTGGTTGCCTCTTTGTTTTGTTGACTGTTTCCTTTGCGTGCACAAGCTTTTGATCTTGATGAATATCATTGAATAGAAATATATGAAGACAATCTATAGAAACGAAGACTTCACAGGTAACACGATGTCAATAAAAACGTACCTCTCAATAATCTCTCTCAAAGTGAATGGCCTAAATGCGCCCATAAAATGACAGAGGGTTGCAGATTGGATAAAACGACAGGACCCATCCATATGTTGTCTACAAGAGACCCATTTCAAACCTAAAGATACATCCAGGCTGAAAGTGAAGGGATGGAGAAGCACCTTTCATGCCAATGGGCCTCAAAAGATGGCTGAGGTAGCGATTTTCATATCAGATAAATTAGATTTTAAACTAAAGACTGTAGTCAAGTATACAGAAGGACACTACATAATTCTTAAAGGGACTATCCACCAAGAAGATCTAACAATGTAAATATTTATGCCCCCAATATGGGAACAGCCAATTACATAAGAAAACTGTTAATCAAGATAAAAAGTCATATTGATATGAATACATTAATAGTAGGAGATCTTAACATGCCACTCTCAGTAACAGACAGATCATCCAAGCAGAAAATCAATAAAGAAACAAGAACATTGAATGGCACATTGGACCAAATGGACCTCATAGATATATACAGAACATTCCACCCTAAAACAACAGAATACTCATTCTTCTCGAGTGCACATGGAACCTTCTCCAGAACAGACCACATACTGGGTCACAAATCAGGGCTTAACCGATACCAAAGGACTGAGATTATTCCCTGCATATTCTCAGATCACAATGCTTTGAAACTCATTACTCAACCACAAGGAAAAGTTTGGAAGGAACTCAAACACCTGGAAGCTAAAGACCACCTTGCTTAAGAATGCCCGGATCAACCAGGAGATCAAGGAACTTAAACAATTCATGGAAACCAATGAGAATGAAGACACTTCGGTCCAAAACCTATGGGATACAGCAAAGGCGGTCCTAGGAGGGAAATACATAGCCATCTAAGCCTCCCTCAAAAAAATTGAAAAATCCAGAATACACCAGCTGTCTCTATACCTTAAAGAACTTGAGAATCAACAACAAATTAAGCCAAATCCACACACAAGAAGGGAAATGATCAAGATAAGAGCAGAGATCAATGAGATAGAAACTAGAGATACAGTAGAACGCATCAATGAAACTAGAAGCTGGTTTTTTGAAAGAATCAATAAGATCAATAAACCATTGGCCATACTAATCCAAAAGAAAAGAGAGAAGGTCCAAATTAATAAAATTATGAATGAAAAGGGAGAGATCAAAACTAACACCAAGGAAATAGAAACAATCATCAGAAGTTATTATCAACAGTAATATGCCAATAAGATAAGCAACCTAGATGAAATGGATGCATTCCTGGAAAACTATAAACTTCCAAAATTGAACCAGGAAAAAATTGACAACCTGAATAGACTGATATCTAGTAATGAGATTGAAGCAGTGATCAAAGACCTCCCAAAAAACAAGAGCCCAGGATCTGACGGATTCCCTGGGGGAATTCTACCAAACTTTCAAAGAAGAAATAACACCTATTCTCCTGAAGCTGTTTCAAAAAATTGAAGCAGAAGGAAAACTTCCACTCTTTTTGTGAAGCCAGCATTACCCTGATCCCCAAACCAGGCAAAGACCCCACCAAAAAGGAGAATTTCAGACCAATATCACTGATGAATATGGATGCTAAGATTCTCAACAAGATCCTAGCAAATAGGATCCAATAGCACATTAGAAAGATTATCCACCATGACCAGGTGGGATTCATCCCTGGGTTGCAAGCATGGTTCAACATTCACAAATCAATCAATGTGATACAACAAATCAATAAGAGAAGAGAGAAGAACCACATGGTCCTCTCAATTGATGCAGAAAAAGCATTTGACAAAATCCAGCATCTGTTCCTGATTAAAACACTTCAAAGTATAGAGAATAGAGGGAACATTCCTGAACTTCATAAAATCTATCTATGAAAAACCCACAGCAAATATCATCCTCAATGGGAAAAAGCTCACAGCCTTCCCATTGAGATCAGGAACACGACAAGGATGCCCACTGTCACCACTCTTGTTCAACATAGTATTAGAAGTCCTAGCAACAGCAATCAGACAACAAAGAGAAATAAAAGGTATCCAAATTGGCAATGAAGAAGTCAAACTCTCTCTCTTCGCAGATGACATGATACTTTATATGGAAAACCCAAAAGACTCCACCCCCTAACTACTAGAACTCATACAGCAATTAGGTAATGTGGCAGGATACAAAGTCAATGTACAGAAATCAGTTGCTTTCTTATACACTAACAATGAAAACACAGAAAGGGAAATTAGAGAATCGATTCCATTTACTATAGCACCAAGAACCATAAGATACCTGGGACTAAACCTAACCAAAGTGGTAGAGGATCTGTACTCGAGGAACTACAAAACACTCATGAAAGAAATCAAAGAAGACACAAAAAGATGGAAGGCCATTCCATGCTCTTGGATCGGAAGAATAAACATTGTTAAAATGTCTACACTGCCTAGAGCAATCTATACTTTTAATGCCATTCCGATAAAAATTCCACCAGTATTTTTCAAAGAGCTGGAGCAAATAATCCTAAAATTTGTATAGAATCAGAAGAGACCCCGAATTGTTAAGGAAATGTTGAAAAAGAAAAATAAAACTGGCGGCAACACGTTGCCTGATTTCAAGCTTTACTACAAAGCTGTGATCACCAAGACAGCATGATACTGGCATAAAAACAGACACATAGACCAGTGGAAAAGAGTAGAGAGCCCAGATATGGACCCTCAACTCTATGGTCAACTAATCTTCGACAAAGCAGGAAAAAATATACAATGGAAAAAAGACAGTCTCTTCAATAAGTGATGCTGGGAAAATTGGACAGCTATATGTAGAAGAATGAAACTTGACCATTCTCTTACACCATACACAAAGATAAACTCAAAATTGATAAAAGACCTCAACATGAGACAGGAATCCATCAGAATCATAGAGGAGAACATAGGCAGTAACCTCTTCGATATCAGCCACAGCAACTTCTTTCAAGATATGTCTCCAAAGGCAAAGGAAACAAAAGCGAAAATGAACTTTTGGGACCATAAGAGACTCTTAATCTCATCAAACAAGCTGAGGGTTGCTGGAGGGGAGGGGGGTGAAAGGGATGGGAAGGCTGGGTGATGGACATTGGAGAGGGCATGTGCTATGGTGAGTGCTGTGAATTGTGTAAGACTGATGATTCACAGACCTGTACCCCTGGGGCAAATAATACAAAATATGTTAATTTAAAAAAAAAGAAATTGCCAAGGGATTTGAATAGATATTTCTCAAAAAAAGACAATCAAATATCCAGCAGGTATATGAAAAAGTACTCCACTTCACTAATCAGCAGTGAAATGCAAATCAAAGCTATGACTAAATATCTGCACATCTGTTAGAATACCTATCATCAAAAAGACAAAGGAACCCTTGGACACTGATGGTGAAAATGTAAATTGGTGTACCACTCTGGAAAACAGTATGGAAGTTCCTCAAAATATTAAACATATAGGACACCTGAGTGGCTCAGTTAGTTAAGTGTCTGACTCTTGGTTTTGACTCAGGTCATAGTCTCAGGGTCATGAGATTGAGCCCTGGGTCAGCCTCCACCCTGAGCATGGAACATGCTTATGATTTTCTCTCTCCCTCTCCCTCTGCCTTCCCCACTTGCACTATTGCTCTCTCTCTTAAAAAAAAAATAAATAAATAACACAGCTACTATATGAACCAGCAATATCATTTCTGGGTATATGTCTAAAGGAAATGAATGAAAGGTATCAGAAAGATAACCCACTCCCATTTTATTGTAGCATTATTCACAACAGCCAAGATATGGAAACAACCTAAGTGTCTGTCAACAGAAAAATGTTTTTAAAAGATGTGAGATTATATATGCACAAATACATGCATATATATATGTATATATAAATACATCACATAATATATATAATTGAATATTATTCAGCCATGAGAAAGAAGGAAATCCTGCCATTTGTGACTACATGGATGGATCTTGAGGTTGTTATGCTAAGTGAGATAAGTCAGACAAAGATAATGACAATCTCACTTATATGTGGAACTTAAAACAGATGAACTCATAAAAACAGAGTATAATGGTAGTCCAGAGGCTGAGGAATAGGGGAGTTGGGGAGATGTTATTTAAGGGTACAAACCTGCACCTAGTAGACAAATAAGTCCTGGAGATTTAATAGTGCACAGTATAATGATAATAAGCAACAATACTGTATTATAAGCTTCAAAGTTGCTAAGAGACTAGATTTTCATTTTTCCCCACCACAAAAAAGAGGAAAATTACATGACATGGTAGAAGTGTTAGCTCACACTTTGATGGTACAGCAATCCCCATTTTATCTGTGGTTTCCTTTTCTGCAGTTTCAGCTACATGTGGTCAACTGCAGTCCAGAAGCAGATGGTCCTCCTCCTGATGCATCACCAGAAGGTCAACAGCAGCGTTATCCTGTATCACAATGCCTACATCACTGACCTCACTTCATCTCATCACGTAAGTATTTCATCATCTCACATCATCACACAAAGAAGGGTGAGTACTGTACAAAAAGATATTTTCAGAGGGACAGACTACATTCACATAATTTTTATTATAGCATATTGTTATAACTGTTCCATGTTTTATTATTATTTACTGTTATTAATCCCTTACTCTGCTTAATTTATAAATTAAACTTTATCATAGTTATGTATGTACAGGAAATAATATATATATAGGGCTTAGTACTATCTAATGTTTCATGCAGCCACTGGGGGTTTTGGAACATAACCCCCGAGGATAAGGGAGACTACTGTAATGTTGCAACACATAAATGTATCAGATCAACATACTGTTAAACTTGTAATGTTATATTTCAATTATATCTTAGTAAAAAGATATGTTACTGGTATTGTAATGGAGTTGTATGGTGATAGATGATAGCTACACTTGGATGAGCATAGCATAACATACAGAGTTATCAAACCACTATGTTGCACACTTGAAACTAATGTAACATTGTGCGTCAATTACACTTCATTAAAAAAGAGCTCAACAAATATTTTTAATTATCACTGCAAACCTCAAAAGAGCTGGCAAAATAGAAGTCAATGTCCAGCTCCCAACAAGCTCCCACAGCCAATTTGTCTTCTTCATTGTTGAAATAGTTCACTGTTCCTTGTTTTATGCAGCAGAGTTTTAGCTTTGCATTTTCTTTGTATATCTTACTTGAAAATGTAAAGAAAATTAATTTAAAATATATGAAATAGAATTTACACACTTCAGAATAAAATGCTCACACTATGACAAATCCATGGAAACTGAGGCTAAGATACAGAATAACAGAATCGTGGCCCCTTTCACACTCACTTTTGGGCCAATATTTGCTCACGGAATGGAACAGGTATACAACTACCATCCCATTTTACCTAACCTGCTCCCTTCCCCTAACTTTCTGATACACCAGCACACTTCCCATGAGCAAGCACACCAAGTTAGACATGACCATAATTAACTTCACTGTCTCTGTTTCAGTTCAGATTTCATAGTAATATTCTCACACTTCTTCAAAACTGTGGGATTCAACATCCTAGGCCTAGTGACTCATTTGTATCCACTTTGATAACTGAAGATAAACAGTCTGGGGAAGGGGTTCCCGAGACAGGCTGACTTGGGAGCCCTGAGCACATATGGCATGTGTTCACTGCTCTGTCAGACTGCCACATCAACAAGAGTCGATCTGGAGTTCCGTAAGTTAGCCAAGCCATGCTTCCCTCATCTCTCCAAAACCACGCTTGAACCCTCCCACTTCTTTCCTTCATCAACCAAAATGGCTCTTCAGCAGGCTCATCAGGAGTCCACCCTCCCCAGTCCAAGCAGCCTTTGAAGGGCACTCTTGACATCCTTGTTGCGGAGGCTATACACGAAAGGGTTGGCCAAAGGGGTAATGGCAGTGTACATCACAGAAGCCACCATGTCCTGTTCCTGAGAGTTCTGGGAAGGAGGCTGGAAGTAGACCCAGATGATGGTGCCATAGAGGAAGCCAACCATGGTGAGGTGGGATCCACAGGTGGAGACTGCCCGGTGGCGACCAGAAGCTGAAGGCAAACGTAGGATGGTGGCCCCAATACGAGCATAGGAGAGTACAATTAGGATACAGGGACCTAGCATGAGGAAGCCACCCTCCAAGAATATGGCCAGCTCGTTGGAATGTATGTCAGAGCAAGAGGCTCGCAGAAGTGGCCGGTGGTCACAAAAGAAGTGGGAAAGTTTAACATTGCCCTCAGCATCCCCATCCCAGTAAAGAGGCAAGACAAGTCCCACATGCAGCATGGTGTGCACTATGGACACCACCCAACTCAAGGCCAGTAGGCAGGCACAGAGTTGGTGACTCATCACTGAATGGTAGTGCAGGGGATTACAGATGGCCACATAACGATCCAGAGCCATGACAGAAATAACAAGTGTATCTGTAACTCCAAATGCATAGAAGAAGAAGAACTGGGCCAGGCAACGGGCAGCAGAAATGGCTGGGTAATTAGAGACCAGATGGGCCAACAACTGGGGTAGGGTGACAGTGGACAGCCCCATGTCTATGACGGAGAGACCACGGAGCAGATAATACATAGGTGAGTGGAGCCTGGAGTCCCGGGAGATAAGTAACACTAGAGTCACGTTCCCTATTATGGTGACCAGGTAAATAGCCAGGAACAGGAAGAAATGGAGACCTGGAGAGATTCTAGCTCTTGAGAACCCAAGGAGTAAGAAGACTGGAGAATGTGAAGCATTAGGGGAGCAGCCCATGATAAGTGACAATAAGCCTGCCTGAAAAAGAGTTTCAATCAAAAAAGCAAGTCATAGGTAATAGGGCTGAGGATCATAATAGTTCTAGTTGATTTATTTATGTTATTAAAGTTTCTTAAAGACTTCAATTCAACTGACCACCACAGCCCTTCTGCTAAGTCTATGACTTCACTCCTGTAATTTACTATAGCATTTTCTTCCTACTTCTTCCTTTTCACCCACTCTAGTGGCTCCTTTTCTATAATCTATAAACCTTAAGAAAGTCCCTCATCCAGTTACAAACCCTTCATTCAGTAATGTATTTTCATCCTACTCCTGCTCTTCTCCTTCCAATGGCAAACGTCCTGAAAAAATTCCTATACTCCCTGGCTCTAACTCTTCATCTTCAATTCACACTTTATCCCATAGCAGTCCTCGTGATTTCATCTCTCTGAACCTGTAAGGAACATAATGTTATCATTTAATATGTAACATATAAAGAAATGGTTCATTATAAATATTTGGTTTTTATAGTAAAACTGCTTCAAGTTGTCATAAAATAACTTGGCTTTACTCTTTATTCCATGTTTTTGGTTAATGGCATCACCATTATCATCCATCTAATTACCCAAAGCAAAAGCTGGGGGAATCTCTTCCTCATCTCCTCATAATCAATGACTCCTTGACTTCTACACTTCTCCTTATATTCATCCTTTGCCCTTAATCCACTCACATAGTTTAAGATTCAGCATCTCTGACAAGTGCTAACTTCATAGCCTCATGACTATTTTCTCTACTTATCTCCTTTGGTAGATCTTCCATACTGATTCCAGAAGAAAACTTTCAACATATGCTTCCCTATTTAAAGAGTCAGGGCCTGGGACGCCTGGGTGGCTCAGTTGGTTAAGCAGCTGCCTTTGGCTCAGGTCATGATCCCAGTGTCCTGGGATCGAGTCCCACATCTGGCTCCTTGCTCAGCAGGGAGCCTGCTTCTCCCTCTGCCTCTGCCTACCACTCTGTCTGCCTGTGCTCGCGCTCTCTCTCTCTCTCTGACAAATAAAAAAAAAAAAGAGTCAGGGCCTTCATAATAGAATCCAAAAAAAAAAAAAAAAAAAAGAATAGAATCCAAATAGCTTCATCTGGATTATGAAGAACTTTTGTTGTCAATAACTTGCCTATCTTACCAAGTTCATGCTGAGACACCTACACAGCATGTTTAAAACTAGACAACTCTTTTTTTAGTTTTCTGAATGTGGTAACCTCTCACATTTCTGTAGATCATCACATGTTATTTTGAAAGCTTTAGCCTGAAATATGAGGTACTAAGCACCTTCCCAAGCAACATAGGTAGAAATGTTGAGGAAATATAATAATCATCCTTTTAAATTCATAAATGAGTATTTAAGAATGTAAAGGAAACTATACTACATCAAAAACTAATGATGTACTATATGCTGGCTAACTGAACATAATAAAAAAAACAGTCAGCTGTCTACTGTGATGTATGTGGTGGTGGTAACAGGTAGGTGGGAGGGATATACCATCAGTCCTCATTGTCTAGAGGCCCCATGTGGAACAGGAGGTAAGAATGTAGGCCTATGTGAGGCAAAAGGTATACACTACCACATTATTCCAGGACATTCAAAACGGTAAGCTCTCAGTGAAAGAATATACACAAACAGGAAAATGTATATATACCAGTGTCTACAGGACACCCAAAGAAAACTCATATCTCCCATTCTGTACTTCATGAAGGGGAAAGGTCTCCCATGGGAATGCAGTTATGGTTCTGGAGAGCACCTGGAATGGATACACTTATTTACAAGACAAATATGACACTCAAACTGATATACCCCTCAAACTGACTAACATAAAAATCATTCCCAGACTGGTAAAATCCTTGGGGTACCTTTTAGAAGCAAACATAAAACTTCTCTTCATGTTGCTGCAGACTGTATGGGAATCCCACAAATAAAAACCAACCAAAAAGATGTGCTCACAATTCAAAATTACTGAACAGACACAAAACCTATTTATTATGAAGGTAATCATCAATCAACAAGTGATAGAATTATCTCCCCCTAACCATAAAAGTAACTAATCTGTTAGGAATTATAAACTATGTTTAAAATACTTTGTATCTCAAAGAATGAATAAAGACTATAAGAAATAAGATATTATAAAAGTAAAATACAACGGATCTGGAAAAGACCCAATATGAATTATTAGAAAATACAAATATTCACATTCGAAGTAAAGACTCAATGAATGGCATGGACAGTAACTGAAGAGAGAGGCTAGTTCTGAGAAAAATACCCAGAAAACAGTATGAAGTGACCAAGATGTGGGGAGAGGAGTCAAGATTTTTGGGGGGAAAAATAAGGAGATCAACCATATACCGAGTAAGTCCAAGGAAAAATATTAATGAGAAAATAGAGAAGAGGAAATATTGAAGAAATGGACTGAGAATTTTCCAGACTTAATTAAAGAAATGAGGCCTCAGATTGAAGAATCACAATGACTCCCAAACAAGATAAATTTTTATAAATCCTTGCATAGATACTACATTAGGGAAAATTCTATACAAAGATAAAATATTTTTTAACCTCACTGCTTATTTTATTTTATTTTTTCCAAGTTTTTATTTAAATTTCAGTTGGTTAACCTATAGTATAATATTAAAGTGTAGGATTTAGTGATCCATCATTACACACGAAGATAAAATATTAAAACCAAGCAGAGAGAAAAGAAAGATTATCTATGAAGGATAGATCATTAGACTTTCTGACAGAAGACTTCTCAGCAACAATAGACTCTAGAAAGCCTCATGCATCCTTATCCCAATGGGTTCTGCAGAGGCAGGGATTCTCCAACTGTCCTCCATCCATGGGCTCCCTTGCTCAAATTTTCTTGAAGGCCTTCAGGAATACTTAGAGTTGCGCTTTTGTTTCCAAACACTTTTTCTTAAACTATCTTTTTTTTTTATATTTTATTTATTCATTTGACAGAGAGAGAGATCACAAGTAGGCAGAGAGGCAGGCAGAGACAGAGAGAGGGGGAAGCAGGCTCCCTGCCGAGCAGAGAGCCCGATGTGGGGCTCGATCCCAGGACCTTGGGATCATGACCCGAGCCGAAGGCAGAGGCCTTAAACCACTGAGCCACCCAGGTGCCCCTTAAACTATCTTCTCATTATTGAGTTCCAATTTAATAATGCCAGGGCCTGACAATGAAATCTGTATGAGATTATTTCTCAAGCTTTTTGAAACTCACTTTGTGGCTAATATGTGGCTAAGTGAGCCTGTGGAATACAGAAAATGGTAGCCCCAAAGCAAACTCACAATGTCTAGAAACTGGAATATATGATAGAGATGACATTCTTGGTGTTTGAAGGAGAGGCTATTCAGTTAAATGTAGTACCAACAACTGCATACACCTCTTGTAACTTGTGGTTTACTCATAATATACATCAGTAGAAAATAGAGCCACATGCATCAATAAATATAAGTCTCCAAATCATAATGCTAACTTTAAAAATGCCAGTTCACTGAAAAAAATAAAATTAAGGGACGCCTGGGTGGCTCAGTGGGTTAAGCTGCTGCCTTCGGCTCAGGTCGTGATCCCGGGGTCCTGGGATCGAGTCCCGCATCGGACTCTCTGCTCGGCAGGGAGCCTGCTTCTCCCCTCCACCCCGCTCTGCCTGCCTCTCTGCCTACTTGTGTGATCTCTGTCTGTCAAATAAATAAATTTAAAAAAATTAAATTAAATTGAAAAATAAATAAATAATAAAAAAATTTTTAAAGGAAAAAATGTCAGTTCATAATGACAAGAAAATATGACATATATAAAGATTTAAAACATGTAAATATTGTGTTCTTTTATATATATATTCTAAAAACATACATAGGATAATGAATACTTCATTCATGATAGTGGTTACCTTTGGTGAAGAAGGAAAGGATAGAGGATAGAATAGAAAATAGAAAAGTAGTTTGGATTTTTTTAAGACTTTATTTATTTATTTGAGAGAGAGGGTAGAGAAAGAGCATCAGTGGGGTGAGGGGCAGAGAGAGAAACAGACCCTCACTGAGCAGGGAGCCTGATGTGGGGCTCCATCCCAGGACCCTGGTATCATGACCTGAGCTGAAGGCACACACTTAACTAACTGAACCATCCAGGTGCCCAGTAGCTCAGGTTTTAACTGTTATCTGTAGCCATCTATTTTTTTTACAAAACAAGAACAGGGAAAAAAAAGTTAAAACCAAAAAAGGTGAATGTTAAGTATTTTTTTTAAAGTTGGATGTTGTATATATGTATTGTATTGGTCTCCACACATTTTTCTGTATTGTGAAACTTTTCTTATTAGAATGTATAAACAGAAAGGCAATAATAAAACTGAAATATAAGAGCTTCTATTTTCTTATATTTCCATTATTTATTCCTTCGTAAGACTAAGCATACCATTCTATCTCAAAATAACATCCACCTCAGTTAGTTCAATCACACACACAACTTGGGACACTCAAGCCAGTATATCATGGAGAATCTAGAATCAGATAATATCTATCAAGAACTGGGAGAACCAGAGGTTTATTTCTGAAACAATTTTCCAAAACCTTGTGTAAGAAAGGAAATGCCAAAATACATGTGAAATATCAACTATCAGAATTATAATGAGCCAATGAGCCTAGATATTTCTCTAAATGATCTTTCCCTAACCCCAGCCATGTTCCATGTTTCCAATTACCATTCCTATTTCTCTGTCTTGCTGTAGTAAATTCTACAGTAAGTTTCTTTTTTTTTTAACTTTATTTAAGCTTTATTTAAACATATAATGTAACCCCACCACCCTCTCCCAACCCCTCTTCCCCCCACCCCCCTCAGTTTGTTTTATGACATTAAGAGTCTCTTTTGGTTTGTCTCCCTCCCGATCCCATCTTCTTTCATTTTTACTTTTCCTACCACCTTAACTCCCACCCCCATTGCATCTCCACTTCCTCATATCAGGGAGATCATGTGGTAGTTGTCTTTCTACAGTAAGTTTCTAATGGAAGTTCTTTCATTTGGGACTGACTCTAGAACAGGACTCTGGAATAGAAGGGAGAAATCTTCAGCAAGACTATAATAGACAGAGATGCAGGGCTCATAAATGCCTATATTTCTCCAGAAGCCCAGGACTAGATTAATCATAATCCCTGATTCATGCTGCAGCCTATTCATTGTCCAAGTACGCCTGCTTGTTTGTTTCTCTAATTTTGGATACTATTATAAACACCCATTAACTTGGTTTTTTAAAAGATTTTATTTATTTATTTGACAGACAAAGATCACAAGTAGGCAGAGAGGCAGGCAGAGAGAGAGGAGGAAGCTGGCTCCCTGCTGAGCAGAGAGCCCAATGCGGGGCTCGATCCCAGGACCCTGAGATCATGACCTGAGCTGAAGGCAAAGGATTAACCCACCAAGACACCCAGGTGCCCCCACTAACTTGATTTTAACACAGAAACTAAGACATTGATTTTAATTCATATCTGTGAATACATCAGCTCACCCCGTCACTTTCTGCCTAAGGAAACCAGCCTCCTGAATCTTGGGTTAATCATTCCCTTCCTTTCATCAATGCATCTTTAAATTTGATATATATTTACTATAGGTGTTCCAAGAATATGGTTAAGTTTGAGATTATCTGAAATTTATAAAAGAGTAACAAAATTTAAGTAAGTAGGGGGTTATTTGATTTTATGATAATCACTGATATTATTGGACATAGCTGTGACTCACTTATTTTTCATTGCTACATAATAGTCCCTTGTATGACTATACCACAATGTATTTGTCCATTCTCTGTGATGTGCATTTGTGTTGCTTAGTTATTCCTGCTACAGAATATGGGTCAAAGAAGACACAGTTTATATTTCTGTGCTCCAAGCTACTTATATGGGCAAGTTCTTGACTTGTCTGAGTCATGGATTTCTAAGATGGATATAGAAGCTATTTTCACAAAGTTGTTAGAAGAATTAAATAAAATGCCTATTAGTGTTTACAAAATTTAAAAAAATGTGATCACCTCAAAAGATGCAGAAAGTTCATTTGATAGAATTTGATACCTACTCATAACCAATATCTCTTAGCATACTGGAAATAAAAACAATAAGCAAATAAAGTTCACATAGTATTAATCTACAGTGAAAGTCATACTTGGTGGATCTCTAAAATAATTTCACTGAAGTTTAGGAACAAGGCAAGGATGACTACATCAAAAGTCCTTATTCAACACAGCTCTGTAAGTCTTAGCCAGTGAAGTAATGACAAGAAAAAGAAATAAAATATTTATTCAAAATTAAAAATATATAATTCATATTTCATAATTATCAACCATTTACTCCAACTTGTATACTTATTAAATTAAGTATAGTTTCCTTATAAAGTAATTTATTCAAATTTTTGCTTCTAAGGTTATCAATAGACAGTCCTCACCATATATAATGACCTATAACAATGGTAGTAATAGTAGTAGTAGTAGTAGCAGTAGTAGTAGTAATAAAATAGATAACATTTTTGGACCCCTTGCTACATGACTAACTATACAAAACACTCTACATGCATGATTTTATTAATCCTATAGAAATGCTATTTTATTCTCATTTTACACATGGGGAAACAGAGACAGGGAATTTAAGCAACTTGCTTAATATTGCACAGCAAGTCAGTGGCAGAACTAGAATTTTAACACAAAGAATGGTCTACATCTCAGCCACTGCTTCGCTCGAATCTTCATTTTCCTTCCCTATCAATGGAACTATTAACCATTATCTCCCATATTCCTGACATTTGTTTTTTTTCTCCAATCTCCTGAATACTGTAAAATTGCAAATTTTATCCTCCTTTCAGTGGTTAGCTCTTTTCTAAACTCTTTTTCTCCCTTCTTTGCCCATTCCCTTCCCTGTGGAGACTCTTCAGGAGCAACCCTGAAGAACATATCCAGTCCTAGAGCCTCACTGACCAGCTTAATGTTAATTATTCATAAATCAACATCTTCAAACCTGGCCAACTTCACGGCTACAGTAAAGGGCTGAAGGATTCATCCTACAGTTCTGGTAAAAAACGAAGCACATGATGAACCAGAGTATATCATGGAGGGTTAATAATATAGGTGAAAGATTCAGAGAGAATATGAGGACTGGAAGAGAAAAGGAGATGGAAGGACACTCAAAAGAAAAGCAAGAAAGGATGTGGAGGAGTATGGATGGAGTGGGGAATAAAATGTAGATCTCATCACTATGAATCATTCACACTGGGGATTTTAAGTAATTTATAAGAATAATTGCCAAAGAATATTTTACTCTCAAAATACAATTGTTCCTCCAAGCAGGGGTTAGCAACCTTGGAATCTGTACCTCCGGAAATATGTGAGGGAACAGAAAGGATGAAATTTTTAAAATTAAATACCAAGTTTACTAAAAAAAAAAAAAATACCAAGTTTACTTATGGTCTCCCCAAAATAATTTTGGCTAGACCAACTGCAGAAGGTAATCACAGGGTCGAAGATCATTCATTTATTTGTTCACCCATTTGTTGATTAATTCATCTGTTCTACAAGTAATGATTTCTTACCTATGATGACACATTAAGACAAACCACACAATAGTTCTGCTATGAGGAAACCACAGTGTGGAAAGAAAAACAGTGTGATAAGCGTTATGATAATATTAGCAAAGGAGTTTTGTAGCTTATTTGGAGAATATCCCATCTCAGTCTAGGTAAGATCAGGGATCGGCTGAGGTCATGAGAAGGTTTCTAGGAGATAGCAAAATCACAAGAGGGTGTAACATGTAAAGACTCCCTCGGCTGACACCAAAAGTGCCCTCCATTTTACTCAGAGAACAGATGGCATTCTGAATGAATAATGTGAAATAACTGTGTGTGTGTGTGTGTGTGTGTGTGTGTGTGTGCTGTGTATAAGCTCTAAGAATATGATAAAATTTCAGAAAATAATTATTGAAAAGCAGAATTTACTCTCAGTTGAGAGTTTCTCTTAAAACTACAGGCGTCTAGGGGCGCCTGGGTAGCTCAGTGCGTTAAAGCCTCTGCCTTCGGCTCAGGTCATGATCCCAGGGTCCTGGGATCGAGCCCCACATCGGGCTCTCTGCTTAGCAGGAAGCCTGCTTCCCCCTCTCTCTCTGCCTGCCTCTCTGCCTACTTGTGATCTCTGTCTGTCAAATAAATAAATAAATCTTAAAAAAAATAAAATAAAATAAAACTTCAGGCGTCTAAAAATAATTGTGTGCTGTCACACAGAGATAACCGGGAAGAAAAGTGAGAGTCAGAAACATGGAAATAGAGACAGTGGAGGAAAGACAAAATGAAGAAAGAATGCAAATGGGTGGGGAGAGAGAAGAGAAATGCATAATGGAAAAAGATTAGATAGAATGGATGAATGAAAGAAACATAAGGAAAAAAATAGGAAGAATTTTGACGTGAGAAGAGCAGAATTAAGGGTGGAATTTTTTTTTAATGACTGGGGCACAGATAATGAGCAGAAATAAGTTTTTTTTTTTAGAAGAAAGGAGAAAGGCATGTGGATAATGAGTAAGAGGTGGGTGATAATGTGGGACAGGGCAGAAGGAGAGAAAAATAGAGACTGTCATGAAGTGATGGCTATAAAAGAAAAGTGAAGGCAAGTAGGAGAAATGGAACACCAAGAATAGGAACAGAAAGGCGAGCTGGTAAAAGAGATTGTCAGGGTGGAGAGAACGGGGAATGGCTGTGAAGACATAAAGCACAAAGGATAATGTTAAACAAAATGGGTTCAGAGTGAGAAACATCTAAAAGACAGAGAAATACAATAATGGGTCAAGGAGAGACAAGATGGAGAATGAAGGCTAGTTCCCACCCACACACTCACCTGTCAAGAAAGAACTGCTCTGATTCTGGACTTTGTAGCTGCAGCCTCGCAGGCTGACTCAAGGATCTGGCCATGGTGCTGTATCTTGGGACCTGAAGCCAGGGCTGGCAAGGCTGGGTGAGATTTAGAGGCTGTGGGGCCCCAGAGACCTTTCCCCTAGAGTCTCCTAGAAGGAGGTCAAGTACATATGCCTCTCATGGAGCAATAAAGTGTGGACATGATATCAGGGGAAAGTTAAAAGCACTGTAAGCTCCTCCCAACAACTACACTCCACTCTTCCAAATGGGATAGGTAATGTCATTCAGTCTATGCCCAGGCAACCCCAAATAGTCAATACTGTGTATCCTTATCCCAGTCATTTACACCATCATCATTTCATTATTTCCCTAGAATAACCTACAATAATTAAAGTATTATGCAATAGCCAAGACCAGAACATTGGAGCCAAACAACAGAGTATAATTCTGGGACATACCACTTGCAAGTTCTGTGGATTTGGCAAAGTATTTAGCCTCTCTGAGGTTTTACTTCCTTATCTATAAAGTATAATAATATCTAGTTATTTTTTAAATGATTGATTTAAGGTTTAGAATGTTATATATAAGATGCTGAGTATGTGTCTGCAATGACCCTGCAATTGCACTACTGTGCATTTACCCCAAAGATACAGATGTAGTGAAAAGAATGGCCATATGTACCCCAATGTTCATAGCAGCAATGGCCACAATCACCAAACTGTGGAAAGAGCCAAGATGCCCTTCAACAGACAAATGGATAAGGAAGATGTGGTCCATATATAATGTGGAATATTATGCCTCCATCAGAAGGGATGAATACCCAACTTTTGTATCAACATGGATGGGACTGGAGGAGATTATGCTGAATGAAATAAGCAGAGAGAGTCAATTATCATATGGTTTCACTTCCTTGTGGAGCATTAGGAGTAAGACAGAGGACATTGGAAGAAGAAGGGAGTTGGAAGAAATCAAAGGGGGAGACAAACCACAAGAGACTGTGGACTCCGAGGAACAAGCTGAGGGTTTTGGAGAGGAGGGGAGGTGGGGGGTTGGGTGAGCCTGGTGATGGGTATTAAGGAGGCCACATATTGCCTGGAGCACTGGATGTGGTGCATAAACAATGAATCTTGAAACACGGAAAAAAAATAAAATTACCAAAAAAAAAAAAAAAGAAATTCCAAAGCCTGGCTTAAACGTTGAGTTTTCATAATTAGCAAGGGGAATCTCTGAAAAAGATGATGACCAGTGGGAGAAATATCATTCTTTATTATAAAACTCATTCAAAGAATCTGATTGGGTAAAGTGTTAGATTGAAAACTTTCACAAGAACATCAAAGTTAAAGACTTGCCTGAATATTTATCATCATTACAAATTTGTTCTATTTTGTTGTAATTAATTTACCTTATTGTAATTCATTTATCCTTGCTATTAGTATTTGAAAAAAATGATTTTTTTAAATTCCAAAGATTTTAGAAATTGTTGTCATATTTTGAGAAAGTAAGCTTTAAAGAGAAACCTATAACTCTGATTGGTTTTCCCAATAATTTCTTGTCTTAGTAATAATATTAAAATTGAAAGACTGCTGTTTCTAAACAATATAAACACATTAAAAATTGTTCTGTTACGACAGAGGAGGATCATTAGCACTTTCTTCTTTTCCCTCATGTATACTGCAAAAATAAAATTCTTAAATACCGCTTGATTTCTTACTGCTTAACACTTTTTTTTTTGCTTAACACTTTTTAAAATGCTATTTATTAGCCTGTCTTCTTTTTATTGAAGTAAAATTAACATACAGTGTTTTATTAATTTCAGGTGTACAATGTAATGATTCAACAATTCTATACATTACTCAGTGCTATCATGGCAACTGTACTCTTAATCCCCCTTTTTAGCCCAACTTCCCACTCACCTTCCCTCTGGAAACCACTAGTTTGTTCTCTGCATTTAGAAGTCTGTTTTCTTGTTTGTTCAATTGTTTTGTTTCTTAAATTCCATATATGAGTGAAATCAAGTGGTATTTCTCTTTCCCTGTGTGACTTATTTCACTTACCATTATAACCTCTAGATCTATCCGTGTTGTTGCAGATAGCCAACAGAAAAGACACATGAAAAGGTATGCAACATCACTTATCATCAGGGAAATGTAAGTCAAAACCACAAAACATAAAAGACTCTTAACTATAGGAAACAAACTGAGGGTTGCTGGGGGGGGATGGGGCAACTGAGTAATGGGCATTGAGGAAGGCATGTGATGTAATGAGCACTGGGTGTTTTGTGCAACTGATGAATTACTGAACTCTATATCAGAAACAAATGATACAGTGTATGTTAACTAATGGAATTTAAATAAAATAAGTTTTAAAAAACCCACAAAGATATATCACCTTACACCTGCTGGAAAGACTGAAATCTAAAAGACAAGAAGTTATTGATGAGTGTTGACAAGGATGTGAAGAAAAAGGAACCCTCATACATTGTTGATGGGAAAGCAAACTGGTGCAGGCACTGTGGAAAACAGAATGGAGGTTCCTCAGAAAACTAAAAATAAAATTACCGTATTATCCAGGAATTCCACTACTGGATATTTACTGAAGGAAAGCAAAAACACTAATTCAAAAAGATATATGCACCCCTGTTATTATTTACAATAATATAGCATTATTTACAATAGCTAAGATATGGAAACAACCCAACTGTCCATTGACAGATAAACAGATAAAGAATATGTGGTATAAATATACACAATGGAATACTATTACTCACTTATTTTGACAAACTTTTAGAGTTCTCTCACTTAAGTTAATGTGTATTTTCAGGTATTATTTGGTTGGATTTAATGCATTTACTATTTCTTGATTTGATTAAATTTGTTAATAATAATAATATGACCATGAGTTTACATTCCTTAATCAGTTAGCTAATAGTATTGCTTAGAAAAATATAAAGTTGAATCACTATGCTGTATACCTGAAACTAATGTAACACTGTGTGTCAAATGTACTTCAAAAAAAAGGAAGAAGAAGGGGCACCTGGGTGGTTCAGTGGTTTAAGGCCTCTGCCTTCGGCTCAGATCATGATCCCAAGGTCCTGGGATCGAGCCCCACATCGGGCTCTCTGCTCGGCAGGGAGCCTGCTTCCCCCTCTCTCTGTCTCTGCCTGCCTCTCTGCCTACTTGTGATCTCTCTCTCTGTCAAATGAATAAATAAAATATTAAAAAAAGAAGAAGAAGAAAGAAGGAAGGAAGGAAAAAGAAAAGAAGGAAGCCAAAGTTTTAGAAAAGGAAACTAGTTTGAAAACTTGTTATTAAGAATTATTTTACAAACTGAGATGCATATATTTCTGGGGAACTGTGAACTTAGCCTCAGGGGTCCAGAATCATCTCTACTAAAATTTAAAAATGCAATTTAAGTCCAGTAATAATCTAAAATGATTCATGTAAAGCATATTCAGACTTACCCAGGTGAGCACATTATATTTGAGAACTATCCCTCAAATTCAATGCTGACATTGTGTTTTATTTATCATGTTAATTATAACAAAGAACAATATAAAAATGATTGTATCTAATTTTTAATGTATAGTTAAGGAAATCTAATTACTCTTAAATGTCTTATTTTATAGTAAACATGAAAATAACCCAACATCCTTCATTGTACACCTGTTGAATTACTTAAATTTTTGTTTCAGTTTCTAGAAATAAAGAAGGCTATGCCACAAAAAAACTCTTAGAATTGAAGCATATTTTTTTAAAGTAGTCTTTAATTTCTTGAATTCTTTAAGACACTGAGACAACATTAAGCAATAACTGGTGTTAACAGAGAAATTAACTTGTTACTATAACTTTTCTGAATCTATTAGTTTATTCTCAAAGAAAGGTGTTCATATACTCCAATTTGAAGGAAAATGAAAATAATTGTAAGAAAATTTGATTTGTTGGGACACCTAGGTGGCTCCGTTGGTTAAGCAGCTGCATTTGGTCCAGGTTATGATCCCAAGGTCCTGGGGTCAAGTCCCACTTTGGGTTCCTTGCTCAGCAGGGAGCCTGCTTCTCCTTCTGCCTGCTCTGCCTGCTGTTCCCCCTGCTCTCTCTCTCTGATAAATACATAAATAAAATCTTTTAAAAAATAATTTAAAAAAGGAAAAAGAAAAAAAGAAATTTGATTTGTTATGAATTCATTTTTGAAATTATCACTTCTTTTATTTATCCCATTCAAGAGTCATTGAAGAGCTAGCAAACCCTGTTGAATTAAAAAGAGTTTTCAAAAAAAATTTGACTACGGGGCGCCTGGGTGGCTCAGTGGGTTAAAGCCGCTGCCTTCAGCTCGGGTCATGATCCCAGGGTCGTGGGATCGAGCCCCATATCAGGCTCTCTGCTCTGCGGACAGCCTGCTTCCTCCTCTCTCTCTCTGCCTCTCTGCCTACTTGTGATCTCTGTCTGTCAAATAAATAAATAAAATCTTTAAAAAAAAAAAATTTTTGACTACATCAAAAACTAATGATGTACTGCATGGTGATTAACATAACATAGTAAAAAATACCAAAAAAGTCATAAAACACATTAGCAGAGAAAAAGTTATATGATCTTTATATACATTTATGTTCATGTATATATAAATATATGCTGCACTGGTAAAGTTAAAAACAGTCAGACATTAAGTCATAACTGGAATTTAATTTTAAATCTGCACTGTTAAAGCTACCACTATATATTTGTTTCAAATATGTAGTATACAGTGTATTCATGGTATGATGGGGTCTGGCCCTTACTGAGGGAAGTTAAGCCTATTGTCACAAAGGTTAGGAGAAGTTAAGCCTATTGTCACAAAGGTTAGAAGAAGAACAGTTCATTGAGGACATGGAAACTGATCAAAGGAAAGAGGACACTTTAATCAGGGACAGAAAAGTCTGAGGATTATGAGAGTGTAAAGATGATACGGTACTAATTAATTTGTATTGAGTAATGACTATATGACACACACCATTCCATTACAGGCTTTTGTTCATTCATACTCACAATAGCACTTTTGTATTAGTACTAAGAAGGGCTAACAGACTTGGGCTAACAGACTGTAAAGTTGCAATCCCAGCTCTACCACTTACCAGCTCTGAGATCCTGGGCAAATATCTTAACCTATATACACCTCAGTTTTCTAATCAGTAATGATAATTAATAATAGTCCACACCTTATACGGTTGTTAACTGGTAAAAATGAGATTATGTAAAATATTAAAACAACCCTCATACATAGGAAACATTACATAAAAAATAGTATTCCTGTTGAAATATTTTAAAAGTAGACAACTGAGATTCTCTACAGTCCTAAAGTATTTGAACAAGATTCAGTTCCTAGTCTTTCTAAAACCAAACTTATGTTCTTAACATTCTCTTGTAGCATTCTCCTATGGAGAGGCTAATTGAAGTAAAAAACACATTTCTCAACCTCTATAATCCTTCTCTTACTAATTAGTGAAGGAATATATTCTTGTTAAGGATAAAGAATCTATCATGAGGATATTATTCAACCCATTCAGGGTCAATATACCTTAGAAATTAGGGGATAGGAAGCTCTCATTTACCTGAAGGCTTACTTCATTCAAGACTCTGGACTAAGTAATTCATTCATCCATGTATTTTATTTAATTGATCACTAACTATATATAAAGAACTCTGGTGGGCATTAAGGATACAACAATAAAAAATATCTGATTATGTCCCTAATGGATCCTCACTCTAGTGAGGATAAAAGATAAGACATAATTTCAAGTGTCATGTGAACAAAAGAGAAGTACAGTTGAAGATGGGGAAAGTTTTATTCACTGTACTTTACATGTGGATGACTGAAACTGTAAGAAGGAATAGGTTCTTCCCTGCATCCCCACAATTCGGAAGAAATATGTTGAGACATACTGTGAGTACAATGTCTATCTGATTTCAATTTCTACACTAGACCACACTATCTTCCACATGAAAACTCAGTGTCCTGCTGCTTCAAGAATATCCCTCTTCTTTCTGCTCTAACCATATAGGGTCCATTTCTTGGATTTCTGACAATGTTTTTGTTTTGAAATTCCAATTATTCCTTAGTATAGCAAACACTCCATTATATCTTCTAACTATATCCTTCTTTTTTGTTTTTTTTTAGTTTTTATTCAAATTCTAGTTAATTAGCATACAGTGTAATATTAGTTTCATGTGCACCATTTAGTGATTCAACACTATGTACAATACCTGCTCCTCATCACAACTGTACTCCTTAATCCCTATGACCTATTTAACCCACTCTCCACCCAACCCCCCTTTGGTAACCATCAGTTTATTCTCTATAGATAAGAGTCTGTTTCTGATTTGCCTCTTTCTCTCTTTTTTCCCTCCCCTTTGTGCATTTGTTTTGTTTCTTAAATCCCACATGAGTGAAATCATATGGCATTTGTCTTTCTCTGACTAATTCATTTTGCTCAGCATAATAGTTTCTAGCTCTATCCATGTCATCACAAATGACAAGATTACATTCTTTTTTTTACTATGTTAGTCACTGTACAGTACATCATTAGTTTTTGATGTAGTGTTCCATGATTCATAGTTTGCCAAGTAACAACCAGGGCTCAACACAACACGTGCCCTTCTTAATACCCATAACCTGGTTACCCCGTTCCTCCACCCACCTCCCTTCTGTAACCCACAGTTTGTTTCCCAGAGTCCAGAGTCTCTCATGGTTTGTCTTCCTCTCTGATTTCTTCCCATTCAGTTTTCCCTCCCTTCCCCTTTGGTCCTCCACGCTATTTCTATGTTCCAAGTATGAGTGAAACCAAATGGTAATTGTCTTTCTCTGCTTGACTTATTTCACTTAGCATAATCCCCTCCAGTCCCATCCATGTCATTGCAAATGGTGGATATTCATCCTTTCTGATGGCTGAGTAATACTCCATTGTACCTATGTACCATATCTTTATAAAAGTTTATGGGGCATCTGGGTGGCTCAGTCAGTTAATCATCTGATTTTGGCTCAGGCCATGATCTCAGGGTCATGGGATTGATCTCCACATTGGACTCTGTGATCAGTTAGAAGTCTGCTTCTCCCTCTCCCTCTGACCCTTCCTCCACAGGTGCATGTGTGTGCTCTTTCTCTTTCTCAAATAAATTTTTAAAAAGTTTATAGGGGTGGGCGCCTCAGTGGCTCAGTTGGTTAAACAACTGCCTTCAGTTCAGGTCATGATCCTGGAGTCCCAGGATCAAGTCCCACATCAGGCTCCCTGCTCAGCAGGGATTCTGCTTCTCCCTCTGACCTTTTCCCCTCTCATGCTAGCTCGTGCTCTCTCTTTCTCTCTCTCACACACACACAAATAATTTTTTTAAAAAAACATTTAAAAATAATTAAAAAATAAAAGTTTATAGGGGTGCTTGGGTGGCTGTCAGTTAAGCACCTGCCTTTGGCAGAGGTCATTATCTTGGGGTCTTGGGATCAAGCCCCACATTGGGTTCCCTGCTCAGTGGGAGTCTGCTTGAGATTCTCTCTCTCCCTCTGCCCCTCCCCCACATGTGTGCACTCTCTCTCTCTTTCAAATAAACAAAATCTTTTAAAAAAATATATAAAGTGGGGTATTCATCCTTTCTGATGGCTGAGTAATATTCCATTGTATATATGGACCACATCTTCTTTATCCATTCATCTGTTGAAGGGCATCTTGGCTCTTTCCACGGTTTTGCTATTGTGGACATTGCTGCTATGAACACTGGGGTACATATGGCCCTTCTTTTCACTACATCTGTATCTTTGGGGTAAATACCAAGTAGTACAATTGCAGAGTCACAGGGTAGCTCTAGTTTTAATTTTCTGAAGAAGTTCCACAAGGAGGGGGAGATGAACCATGAGAGACTGTGGACTCTGAGAAACAAACTGAGAGTTTTAGAGGGGTGGGGAGTGGGGGGATGGGTGAGCCTGGCAGTGGGTATTAAGGAGGGCACATATGGCATGGAGCACTGGGTGTTGTACATAAGCAATGAATCTTGGAACACTGCATCAAAAACTAATGATGTATTTTATGGTAGTAGCATAATAAAATAAAATTTTTTAAGGTATATAAAGGTTTGTGAATAAATGAAACAAAAGACTGAAGGAAAACAGAGCAAAGAGTGTTATTATAGTCAACTATCCTGGGTGATAGGAACCTGGATTATTACTACTTTTTCTCTTTAAGCCTTTCTACTTTTTTATTTCAATTACTATAAACAAAAAAGTGAAGAAATACTATGACTGCTTGGTGAGAAACTACTATCTTGGATAAGATACTGGAGGCGCCATATGTGGTAGGAACTGCTTGTTTTATATGCCACTGTATCTTCAGCACCTAGCACAGTTCTGACATATAGCAGGGCTTCAAGAAATATTTATGAACAAATTGACTGTAGCAAGCAGATATTAATAGGCATGAGTGCTGATCTCAAGGATTATAGTCCTATGGGAGGCAGCTTAACCTAACAATGTGCTTTTAAACTTCAATATTTCATTTTTTGAATGTTCATATTTTGGGCAACATGATTTATTTCAGAATTGTAATTCAGCACATGATCCCCAAATCCTTTTCACTAGCATCATGAAAAAGCAGAAGAGTGTCAGGTTAAGAGTATGGAGTCAAGCAGAAACTAAATAACCTCATGAGATGTTTCAAAAACTGATTGTCAATAACTAACTGTGTTACATTGGGCAGTCCACTTTACCTTTCTGATCTCAGACTTCTCATCTCTGAAGTAAAGAAAATAAGACCATCTATTTCATAAATGTGACTCGATAATTAAATGAAAAACTACATTTGCTTTATTTAGCCAAGTGTCTATTATAGAGGAAGTACGCACTAAATTATTAATTTATGGCTCTTTGAATTAAAGTATAAGCAATAAAACAAAGAAATTGAGACATTGACTAGAGTGAAAGTCCAAAGCATTAAAAGAGGTCATTAACAGACCCATTCCAACTGGTAGTCATCAACAAAAGTGTCCTGGAGGAGGCTGAATTCAAACCTTGTGGGTTAGCAAAGGCATGACAGTACACATGGGTAAAGGGGCAATAAATCCTGAAGAATGGGATATTCTTGGGTGATGGTTATCCTGGGAGACAGGAGGGTTTGAGTCTTAACTTGGGAATTCTGCAATACACACAACGTGAGATGCCCCAAATGACCAGGAACTTGGGATTCCACAGAACAAAAAATATTCACCTGGTGGTTTCCCTGAGTGGAAAAACAAGGATCGTACATCAGTGTTTTACAAGCAGACATAGGGATGCTTCAGAGAGAAGAGTAAAGAGTAAAGTCTGGAATCTAAAATCTTAACTCTATTAATTTTTATATTCTGAAGTTCTAAGAACATTGGCCAACTAGGGGCTGCTTCTAAGCTTGAGAAATGGGGAAGTGGTGGCATCTGGTGTTCCAGCCTTCTTAGTCCAAAGTTATGTGGACTCTGAAAAAAGGTTATCTGACTATGGACTGTCTTTCAACATAAAGAATACAGCTATGAGATAAATGCTCAGAAAGTCTGGGAGAGCCAACACTGTGCATCTGTCGCCATAGCCAACAACATATAGGGTGTTCTTTTTGGCCTAAAGGAACCAGGTCAAGATGGTGATTGCCAAGAGAGAAAGAAAGCACAAATACTCCCCAGGATCCTTGGAGAGGAAACTCCAAAACTTCAACAATTGTTAGCTTGTTTTCTAATGTCTCCTCTACCTAAACTTCAAGGACTTCTTCACAGTCTCAAAGGATGATCCCTTGACAGACAATGGAGTCTATGAATGTCTACAGTACCCTCTGTGGAAGCATGTGGAAGGTCCAGAGGAAACAGGGAAGAAAACCTTCAGATCCATGAAGGTTGAAATCTTGTCTAGGAGCAGGTGCCTTCCCTCTGTATTTTTTTCTAGAAAGCCTATTTATGGCCTATCTATGGCTAAACCAGGAGTCTGGAAAAGAATTACAATACAAACAAGCACATACTATCAGCAACAACAATTTTAGATACAAGAATTGGGCACAAGGATGGAACTGATAGTAGCATTAAAAGAAACATTTTCTTTGTCTGCCTACCTTTTATCCCTTCATGTTTATTGTTTTACGCCAATTTATTTTCACTAAAAATAAGGGGCATAGAGTAACTGTTGGGTGAATTCATATTTCAATGTCTTTTCAGATAATTTTCAGCCTCCAGAATAACTGACACAAAGATAAACATCAGAGTTCACAGAAATCTTCATTCCATCAGCTGGCAATTAAATGGGAAGTAAACTGCTGATCTTCCTGCCATGAACTGATGACTGAAAATCCTCCATCAGAAGATAATTTCTCTAAGATTTTGCTCTTCCCCTTTCATAAATTTTTTTCTCTTATTCTCTCTCCCTATATCTCTTCCTTTTTCTCTTTCCCATTTCTGTTTTCCCTGTATTAGTCTCCCTTTACAGCAAAAGACTGAAAGGAGGTTAAAACATACATTAATTTCTGAATTCTGAACATTAATGGAAAGAAGTCATGACCCAGGTAATTGTTGTATTTTAGCTGTTTTAATTGCTGATAGGAAGAATAATTTTTTAAAAATCTTGAATAAACAATATCAAATGTTGGAAGTGTCTGTTATAGTAATAGTTTATCTTTAGGTGAGCCCAAGGCTATGGGAAGAAATAATCTAACAAGGCCCTTCTGAATTCATCCTCCTGGGACTTTCCTCTCGACCTGAAGATCAGAAGGCACTCTTTGCTGTGTTTATCCCTATCTACCTCATCACAGTGATAGGAAACCTGCTCATCATCCTAGCCATCTGCTCAGACACTCACCTTCAGACACCCATGTACTTTTTCCTGAGTATCCTGTCCTTTGTTGACATTTGCTATGTGACAGTCATTATCCCCAAGATGCTCATGAACTTCTTATCAGAGACAAAGTCCATCTCTTATGGTGAGTGTCTGATCCAGATGTACTTCTTCATAGCTTTTGGAAACACAGATAGTTACCTCTTAGCAGCCATGGCCATTGACCGCTATGTAGCCATATGTAATCCCTTTCACTATATCACCATCATGAACCACAGACACTGTGTCCTTCTTCTGATCATCTCCTTCTGCATTCCACACCTCCACTCCCTCCTGCACATTCTCCTAACCAATCAACTCATCTTCTGTGCCTCCAATGTCATCCACCATTTTTTCTGTGATGACCAGCCAGTGCTAAAATTGTCCTGTTCCTCCCATTTTGTCAAAGAAATCACAGTAATGACAGAAGGATTGGCTGTCATAATGACACCCTTTTCATGCATCATCATCTCTTATTTGAGAATCCTTATCACTGTTCTAAAGATTCCTTCAGCTGCCGGGAAGCACAAAGCATTTTCCACCTGTGGCTCTCATCTCACAGTGGTGACCCTGTTTTATGGAAGCATCAGCTATGTCCATTTCCAGCCCCTGTCCAACTATACTATCAAGGATCGAGTAGCAACAATCATCTACATCATACTGACTCCCATGCTAAGCCCATTTATCTATAGTCTGAGGAACAAAGACATGAAGCAGGGCTTAGCAAAGCTGATGCACTGGGTGAAATGCCAATAAGAGGATCTGAAGCCTTTAGAGAACCCCATTAATTTCTTGCCCCTGACTGCAGGATTTTAATGTCTGTCATCCTATTCTGAAGGATGGTAACTTCAATGATGTGTTTCATCTCTGATAGAAAAACATTTCTTGCCTGTGATGAAACTAATTTGTTGAAACTACTCCTAAATATCATGCCGACTTCTCAGTGGTCTCTAATATTATCTGGCTGGGGCAAGGTCTACTTGAATCTTGTTCTCTGTGCTCCAGTCTAAATTTCAGTCAGCCTTATCTCCTTTCCAGAAAATCACATGAATTTCACTTAATCTCAATCCTACGTAATTCCCTCGTCCTTCCTTGAGTTTGATCACTAGAAACTCCTTATTCATAGGTATCCTTATTCATAAGGCTGAGTGTTCTTATGTAGTCATTTAAAGCTGTTTGAATGACTTTAAGTGTGTGTGTGTGTGTGTGTGTGTGTGTGTTTAACTTATAACATTAGCTCAAGTGCTTTTCAACAGCAAGAGCTCTCTTTTTCCCCTTATAATGGCCATGACTCCTTCCTATGCATCACTTCAAAGATTAAGGTCCTGATTGCTACAATTATATATTAAACAAATGAAATCAGCCCAGTAAATGACTTTTGGTGAATCAGTCCCAGGCCAGTTCCTCAAGAGTACAGCATCTCAGCATTCTTTTCTGTTTCCCACCCGGCACAGCTGACTTTGCACTCTCCTCTTATTAATTTCATATGACCCGAACTCAGATTCACCACTCTCTCAGGGGTCAAGCATTAGGTCCAAATAATCCTAGCAATAGATGCCACCAATTACTAGGGATTCTTCTTCCTTAGCAGATGTGACCCAACCTGCTTACCACAAAATCAGAATTGGGCAGGAAAAATGCTTTGGTTCATTTGTGAGTTCTGGAAAATATTAAAGTCACTGCTTATCTGGAAATTTCTTTGGCAACTCAGAGGTTTATGAATTCATTTTGTTCATTCAAAAAATGTCTATTTCTTACTCATCATGTGTCAGTCTCTGGGACTTAAAAACAAAAGATTATGTGCTAGATGATAAGCCAACAATCTGATAGCCAAAAATCTGCAGGAGCATAAGGAAACAAAATAACATAGGCAATACAAGATTCTGGAGTGTAATTTTCTGTTATTTGGGTTATTTTCAGTTAAGGTACAGAGGCAAACATATACGTTTAAGTAACAGTTGTTAAAAAAAACAACTCTGGGCTCCATCAAGGAAAGACTTCATTTGAAAGGATTATTGCAAGAGGAGTGGCAGGGTCTATAGCAACAAAGGGGAGGGGCCTATTGCAACAGGAAGAATATCCCAACCATGAGATCTGCAAAGGTCTCAAAGGTCAGACAGAAAAGGGCTTTTCTTTTATAGATGGAAGTGATTGAGGCTAGAAAGAACCACATGTCATGAAGTGGGATGAGCTGGTGACAATGGTGAAATTGGATAGTTGATCAGGGAAAATATTCTCCTGACATCAGTGGACACTTCAGGGGAGCCATGAAAGGAAAAGTACTCAGACTCTAGCTGAGGCTCAACATTCACCCATTTTTTAGAACACAAAAGGGTGGGAGGATTTCTTCTCTAACCACTACTGTTTTCCAAGAGCACAGGGCTCAGGTAGGACTCAACACTGTCACAGGGATTTATTATAAGGATTCACAAGGAAAAAAGAGAAAAACTGAATCTCAGCTGCACAAACATGTCTCATAAAAGAATGAGAACCAAAGAAGAACCAAAGCATGGTCATGCCCTACAGAGCTGGCACATGGTTCAGGCACTGGACAGTTATTCAGGGAAAAATACAAAATTCATGAGTATGTTATTTTGCTTCCCCTCCACAGTAAGTTCACAGAAAAGGGCAATGGTCATGGGAATCACACAAAAGAGGCTCTTCTTCATTACTCAAATATAAAGATGTTTAGGGAAGAGGAGTCAACCAGCTGGGGTGAATCAGAGACTATGCAGGAATTAAACAGACGTGAAAATTTTGTCAAGACAAACAGGCCAAAGGATATTTATAGCAGGTTTATGAAGAATCCATTAGAAACTGTTCCTTTTATGAAAGTATCTGTTTCACCCAGACACACACAAACACCTTTAGCAAAACCCCATTCCACACAGAACTACCTTGTGTGAGTCATTAGGAAAGGGCTTAGTGGCATATATGGTCAGTGTGGAGAGTGATAGAAGCAAAAACTTATAGAAAGAGATCACAATGAAATCACGAACTTCCTGGAATTGTAGGTATATTGAAATAGGTTTACATTTCCACTGGCTGTGGAATTGAGGGATTCTACCTGATCTTACCAGTCGAGAAACCCTGCCAATGCTTAGACCTCATAATAACAGTAACCATAGAGCACTTAACTGTGAAAAGGACAAGACCAGGCACTTTACATATATGATGAGACTAATTCTCTATGAAATCTTTGAAAGAAACACAAATTCATTATTTCCATATCTCGGATGGGATACACGAGGATCAAAAAGTGTAAAATCAAATACTTGAAAAGTTGAAAATCAAACACTTCTTAACATTGTTCTGAAAATTGAAATTGGTCTTGACAATTGCAGTTTTTACTCTTAACCCCTGTCCTACCTCCCAAAGGATGCATCAGTGACTGTAAAGACAAATTTCTCTGACTTATTAATTCTGCCTTCTGCAATTTCTGAAAAAAAATCAATTCTATGTCAATGAGGTTGAGCCCTATTTTGGCATTCCTAGAAACAGGAACTCAGAGGCAGATATGGACCAAGAGGACATATCCCTCTTAAAAATGTGCAGAAATCTCCAGGATAACTTAAACTTCTCCAGGTTGTGGAATGGAGTCATTGAGCCACACTAACCTAGACCTCAAGAGAAATGGAGTCCCTCAGATCCATGCCCTTAACCATGACCTTATCCCTTATTCTAAGTGTCCAATATTACTGTGAGGAAAACTTTCTCAAACAAGCTAATTTTGCCTTCAGTAATTTCAAAAAAGGATCCATACTAAGAAGAGAGAGGGCTTGTAAGGAATTATAGAAGGTAGTTAGGAAATGCCATGCTTCCGAGCACTGCTGAAGAGTTAAGAAGAGGAATTAATGTTTGGTGGTGATGGTTTCACAGCTGTATACAAATGTCCAAACATATCAGACTGTGTATATTAAATCTGTGCAGTTTTGGAATGTCAATGATACCACAGTTAAGCTGGGTTTTTATAAATGAGAAGAAGTTTTTAATATTTGAATGCCAAATAAACACCAAGAACTAATGTAGGCATCTTATGCATGTCAATTCTTTCCACCTGACAGCAACAAAAAATTTTGAGAAAGATCTTATTGCCCATCATGTACAGAAGAGGAAATCGGAGAGCAGAGAAGTGGACTGACTGGCCTGAGAACATGAAGCTACTAAGGGGCCAGAGAGTTGGCCCAAATCAAAAGCCACACTATCATAACTAAACCAGTCTGTTCAACCCTGTACCCATTACACCCAACACAGTCATTGCTGTCTGCAAACCTAATGATCTGTTGATTCAGTCCTCCTCAGAAAATGTGACAGTTAACCTGAGGGATGAACAAGGAGACGTAGCCAGGTGCAGAGAGCTTGTAGGGAAGGAATGTCATGTGCAAAGATCCTGACATGGAAAACCTTGAAACGTTGGAGGAACTGAAAAACAGGCAGTGTGGCTGGATTATAACAAGATGGATAGAATGGAGTTGCCTTTTAAAGTCCTGGTGAAGAACCTGCATTTTATTCCAAAGTTTGATGAAAGTTATTTGGTGTGGAAACATGACCTGGTTTACACTGCAGTGTGAATGGTGGAGTTCCTTTCCTGAGAACTGTTGAAAATGTTCTGTTTTTATACTTTGTTCTCACTGTTTTCCTTCTTTGGGTAGCTAATCTAGGCTTTGAGATTTTGTTATTTTTCTATTTTCTTAGGTCTTCCTCAACTGGAAAGCATATATCCAAAATTTAAGTCTGTTGTTAAAATTTTAAGTATCAAAGGAATTATACTGTTATCCTGCATGCAAAGACCAGATAATACAGAACTAGACAATAAAAACCAGGGAAGGGAGGACAGTGTAAGCCTTCACATGACATTTGCAACAGCAGTTTGTTATCAGATCGATCCTTACAAAAGCCCTATGTTTCTATCTTTGACCAAGGGAGGTCAAATCAGCCTCAAAGGAGTCATGAATCCCCAGATATTAAGCGGACCAGAAAATTTTCAGTGTTTTCCTTTTGGTAGAAGATCTTATCATGCCCAAACCCCCAACCCTCTGGAGAGGCTGTGATGGCAAACTTAACAATTCTCTCCTTCAGGGACTAATTAATCACTTGAGGTAGTCCCTTGAATCCCAGTGACATGAATTCCATGAGCAAAAATGTGTCTCCTTCTGAAAGAGTGCTGAGGGGACCTGTATCCAAATGCTTCAATCCCCAATCACATTACAGCTTCAGCCACTGTGGCAGACAACACAGAGCCCACAGGGCTGTGCAGAGCCTCCTCTGTGAGACACCCACCCACTCTGCAATCAGATACCCACATAAAGCCATTTTTAAAAATTACATACTAGAAAAAGTAGAATCAGAACTAGGAATACACATTGAACACTACATCTGAAACTAATGATGTACTATATGTTGGCTAGTTGAATTAAAATTTTTAAGAAGGTCCTAAAAAAAAGAACTATAAATACAGAGGAATAAAAACTTCTGGTTGGAAGAAGGGATGGGTTGGGGTATGGGAAAAAGTGGGTAAAGGGGAGGGGGAGATCCAGGCTTCTGGTTAAGGAATGAGTAAGTCATGGAAATAAAAGAGCATAATTAATATAGTCTGTGATATTTTCATTGTGTTGTGTGGTGACAGAGGTATCTATGCTTGTGGTGAGCACAGCATACATATAGAATTGTTGAATCACTATGCTGTACACCTGAAACTAATGTAACACTGCATGTCAACTATAATCAAAAATTTTAATTAAACTGAATTTTTAAAAATTATGTATAGTCAGAGCACTAAAAAAGAAAAACATGCAGCCAAGAATACTATATCCAGTTAGGCTATCACTGAAAATAGAAGGAGAGATAAAAAGCTTCCAGGACAAACAAAAACTGAAAGAATTTGTAAACACCAAACCAGCTCTACAGGAAATATTGAAAGGGGTCCTCTAAGCAAAGACAAACCCTCAACATAGTAGATCAGAAAGGAACAGAGACAATATACAGTAACAGTCACCTTACAGGCAATACAATGGCACTAAATTCACATCTCTCAATAGTTACCCTGAATATAAATGGGCTAAATGCCCCAATCAAAAGACAACAGGGTATCAGAATGAATAAAAAAACAAAACCCATCAATATGCTGCCTACAAGAAACTCATTTTAGACCCAAAGACACCTCCAGATTTATAGTGAGGGGGTGGAAAATAATTTACCATGCTAATGGACATCAAAAGAAAGCTGGGGTGGCAATCCTTAGATCAACTAGATTTTAAGCCAAAGACTACAATAAGAGATGAGGGAGGACACTATATCATACTCAAAGGGTCTGTCCAACAAGAAGATCTAACAATTTTAAATATCTATGCCCCTAACATGGGAGCAGCCAGCTATATAACAAAATCAAAGAAACACATTGACAATAATACAATAATAGTAGGGACTTTAACACTCCTCTCACTGAAATGGACAGATCATCTAAGCAAAAGATAAACAAGGATATAAAGGCCTTAAATGACACACTGGACCAAATGGACATCACAGATATATTCAGAACATTCCATCCCAAAGCAACAGAATACACATTCTTCTCTAGTGCACATGGAACATTCTCCAGAAGAGATCACATCCTGGGTCAAAATCAGGTCTCAACCGGTATCAAAAGATTGGGATCATTCCCTGCATATTTTCAGACCACAATGCTCTGAAGCTAGAACTCAATCACAAGAGGAAATTTGGAAAGAACCCAAATACATGGAGACTAAGGAGCATCCTAAAGAATGAATAGGTCAACCAGGAAATTAAAGAAGAATTGAAAAAAATCATGGAAATGAATGATAATGAAAATACAACGGTTCAAAATCTGTGGGACACAGCAAAGGCAGTCCTGAGAGGAGAATATATAGCGATACAAGCCTTTCTCAAGAAACAGGAAAGGTCTCAAATACACAACCTAACCCTACACCTAAAGGAGCTCGAGAGAGAACAACAAAGAAAGCCTAAACCCAGCAGGAGAAGAGAAATAATAAAGATCAAAGCAGAAATCAATGAAATAGAAACCAAAAAAACAATAGAACAAATCAATGAAACTAGGAGCTGGTTCTTTGAAAGAATTAATAAGATTGATAAACCCCTGGCCAGACTTATCCAAAAGAAAAGAGAAAGGACCCAAATAAATAAAATCATGAATGAAAGAGGAGAGATCACAACCAACACCAAAGAAATACAAACAATCATAAGAACATATTATGAACAACTCTATGCCAACAAATT
>RCUC01116066.1:0-50269 GCA_003697995.1 Taxidea taxus jeffersonii | reverse complement strand
CCCCCCCCCCCCCCCCCCCCCGCCTTCCCGTGCTCTCTCTTTCCCTCTCCCTCTGGCAAATAAATAAAATCTTAAAAAAAAAAAAGGAAAAGCAAAATCATTAGGACTAATGATTTTGGTTATTTAATTTGTAAAAGTCCTTTCTTATGGAGAAAACTTTGTATGAGTGGTTTTGGTTTAGGGCAGTGGTCATTTTTCAGGCAGGGACAAATGCATTGTTTTTAAGTTTTGCCATCATAGCAGTAAGGCTACAGAGATGGGAGCTGGAGGAAGCAGGCACTGCAGGGGGAGTACTTACTGATTCATAGTGGGGCTTATTTTCATTTGTCTTGGGCTGGTGGGATTAAAGAATTAATGAGAACGACTTGCACGTTGTAAAGCATTATATAAATGTGACATGTGTGTTTGTTCGTCAACAAACATGGGAGAGCTCTAAGTTCTGGGGAATCAACAGTGAGGAAAACCCAAAAGCACACCTTCACAGAACTCACATTCTGAGGAGTTGCAGTTGTATTGAAGTAAGTGTATGTTATCATCGATGAAGCCACAAGTGGATGCCTACAAGTAAGCTCAGGTCGATTAGTAAAAAACATTATAATTCACAATAAGTCTATGAGACACGGACAGTTTACCTACTTAGAGCCCAGTTACTTGGCAGTTTCAAGTAAGGGAGTAAGAAAACAGGCCTCTGCGAACCTCAAATACTGGGCCGCGGGTCCGTTTACTCGTGTCAGTGCTTTTTACTTGTAGCTCTGACACAGTTTATTTTATAGTCTCTTATCTGATTCAGAATTTTTTAAATTGTCTACGCTTTCTAAGTCCATCAGCTCCTTTCATTACTTTGTGCTTTTACTCCTCTTTTTCTTTGGCACCTGTAGTGCCCTTAAATTTCTCTTTTTGGATTAACAAAATTGTATATATTCTTTAGCGCAAAACCCTCTCCTGGGACCCATTCCCAGTCTCCCAGTTTGAGCCACTTGTCTGGTCTGCACTGGAGTCTGGAGTCCCCTTACTGAATTCCTCCCCCTCTCTGCTCCTCCCCTCTGTGAAGCTGCAGATTCTTGGGGCCAGGGGTCACATCTCATGCAACTGTGTCATTGGCACCTGCTAGCTCTTGGTGACAAATACAAGGAGCTCCAAAAGTATGTTGCATTAACAAATTTAACCCAGTAGACTGATTTCTAATCCTACAGCCTTTTAGAAATAATGCCAACTAAAAGAGAGTTTCCTGATGGAGACATAGGATACCAGTGAGGAGGGACCCTTGACAATTTTACAACAAAGGACAAAACAAAATCTGTTTTTTGTTTTTTGTTTTTTAGTTAATTAATTTATTTATTTGACAGACAGAGATCACAGGTAGGGAGAGAGGAAGGGAAGCAGGCTCCTTGCTATGCAGAGAGCCCGATGTGGGGCTCGATCCCAGGACCCAGGGATCATGACCTGAGCCGAAGGCAGAGGCTTTAACCCACTGAGCCACCCAGGTGCTCCCAAAATCTGTTTTAAAAGAAAATCATAGAAGTACAGCAATCTGGAGAACAAAGGCTAATCACTTGATAACACAAAGAAGTAGTGTGCAGATTTAAAGGAGGACTAAAATATATTCAAATATTTAAGATTTACAGAAATGGTTGCCTAAAGTTGTAAACCATTAACTCCCCAGGACACTTGGCTCTCTAGAGTTTCCAGATACCCAGAACCTTAATGGCTTAGTTTTGTTTTTGTTTGTTTGTTTTTAATTAGAACATTGTGTTGACTCACTATAGATTTCAAATATATTTTAAGTAATAATATTTATTATACTAGTCTATCTAGTATTATCATTTTCATTAATTTTAGTTTGGTAGCCTTCTCCTTCAAAAGAAAACACTATGTTTTATAATTTAACTAGAGAAAATGAACTAAGTTTTTGAGAGACACAAGTATTTTTTTTCTCATTTATGTTACTTTTAACCTTTTATTTTTATTTTTTTTAAGATTTTATTTATTTATTTGACAGACACAGATCACAAATGGAAGGGGGCGGAGAAGCAGGCTTTCTGCTGTACAGAGAGCCCGATGCAGGGCTCGATCCCAGGACCCTGAGATCATCACCCAAGCCGAAGGCAGTGGCTTTAACCACTGAGCCACCCAGGCACCCCGACTTTTAATCTTTTAAATCACATAATGTGATCATCTTTTGTGGCTAAGAAACACTTTCTTAAACAGCCTTTAAACTGTGGTGGAGGAAGGAAAGACTGCTTGGGTAATGCAAAGCTGAGTAGTAGAGTTTTACTTGGGATCTAGTCTCCAGTCTGCCAGAGTAATGTAGATCTCATCAAATCTCTAAGATTCCACCAAGAGTCTTTTCCTTATCTGCAAAGTGAGCCACTACCAACGAGAGCACAGGACTGCTTTGACAATTAAATGGAATAGTGTGTGTGAAAAGCACTTTGAAAACAAGGATCACTTACAGAAATGGTGGGAACTTGTATTGCCAAAATATCCCATATGTTAAAAGACAGGATCCTAGTAATTGCCAAAAGTATTTACATTTTCCGTTCCCAATTTCTTCCTTCGTATGATATTTCCCATGTCAATTTATAAAGTCAGATGATTCTTTGTTGATTTAAAATGGCCCACATTCAGTTGTTCTCATGAGCTGGCCTGGAGCTTTCTCAAGTAGGTTTGCTATTGAGCTTAAATGATTGGTAAGTTAATTATAAATACTAAGAAGGAAATCAGATGTTATTATTAGATCAGCGTCGACAGCAGAAAGTAGGTCTAGGTCTGGTAAGCTGAACAGTGGCTGGGGTTTCTTAAGACTTGTGGAAGAGTGTTTACTGCACTGGGCTTCTAACACAGACAAATTGAATGTTTATTCACACATCTCTCTTATTTGAAGTTTTTGTCTTTACACAGTCTTTACCATCTGCCTCAGATTAACGTTTTTGGAGACAAGGCCTACAGTCACACATTCTGACAAAGAAGAGTTAGAAAGCTGTGGTTCAGCCTAACAGTGGAAGCCAGCTTTGTTTCCCTTACCAAATCAATGAGGCTTTGCCTCTTAATCCCCTTGGATTCAAGGTCAGGGTCAGCTTGGCAGGACCATTTTCACCATAGCCCAGATTGTTTTCTTCCTGAAAAGCAGTTGTGTTATGAGCTTCTATCACTCGTCAGTACCTTAAAGGAGACCTATTATCCTCACATTTATCAAAAAGAAAAATATTCAGAAGAGAGTGGGACACCTGGATTTGGAAGCTGCTTGAAGGTAAAAGCCTGAAGTCTGAGTGTGCTTTTCGGGGTGCTAAAGCCAGAAGTGAACACTGATGTGTTTGAAGAGGGAGAAGAGCCTGGTTACAACCCCAGAGTAGCAGTGAGATGGGGGAGGGGCATTTAGGAAGAATGTTGAAAGACTAAAATTGAGTAGGATCGTGTCCTAGGCCCCTTTCCCTGCTTTGCACTTTTGCCCAATTGTAATGTCCTGGGTGCAAACTGATCAAATATATGTCGGATACATGGTAGTTCATACAGTTCAGATTACAAATGTAGTAATTACTCAGTTCGTATATAGAATCCTATTATTTTTAAGGATTTTATTTATTTATTTGACAGAGAGAGAGATCACAAGTAGGCAGAGAGGCAGGCCGAGAGAAAGGAGGAAGCAGGCTCCCCACTGAGCAGAGAGCCTGATGCTTGATCCCAGGACCTGAGATCATGACCTGAGCCGAAGGCAGAGGCTTTAACCCACTGAGCCACCCAGGTGTCCCTAGAATCCTATTTTAAGCTTAGATTTGTGATTAGTTGGGAGACTGTTGACTTATTTCTCTGATAAAAATCATTTCCTCCAGAAGACCTGGGCATGTTTTGCTGAGTGCAGTCATACCCCGGAAACCAGGCGTGTGAATGTGTATTAGTGCCATTTGAACTAGGAGGATAGTTACAGTCATTGCACTAGATGATAGCAATTGTAGTTTCCACTTAATGTTTTGTCCTTACCAATTGTATTGTGAAATCATTTGGTAGTTTTAGTGTATGAAAGCTAAGAACCGTATTAATATTTGTCACATGAATACTTTTAAAAATAAGCAATTGCTTAGCACTCATGAAATGTAATGTGCTATGTATCTACACTAACAGTATTCTCTTCTCCCAAGATTGTACACAAACCAATACAAAATAGCACTGTGGATTATTACATTGGTTGTGCTCTGAGAAGCGGTCTTTGGGATGAAATGAGGCCTGAGAAGATTCACTGGGAGACAAACCTGAAAAGGACAAAGGACAAGGGAGCAAGGATAGGTGGGATGGAACTCAGATTATGGTTGAGGTAAGATGCCTGTGAAAGGAGAGGGGAAAGGAAGAAGGATTAGGTGGAAAGATGCTCAAATTGAATACAGCTCTGAAACAAGTCTTGGTTAGTCCTATAGGGTGCCCCAGAGTGAAAACTTGCCCTCATTGGGCAAGAATGGCCAGCTCCCCACCCTGCTCGTTCATTGGCTGGCAGCAGTTGGGGGGGATGGCATGACCTTGGCCAGGGTGTGGGGGCAGATACTGAGGAGCAGCAGCAGGAGGCTACCTCGTTCCTCCCAGCAGCTTCTTCCTTGAAGGGCGGGCTGAACAGTCCAGGATCATGCTACTATAATCTCGTAGGACATTAAGCTATTCAACTTATCGTCAAGCTTCAAAGTTGACATTTGAAATATTCATGCACACAAATATGACCACTGGTAATTGGAGATTATTGCAAACACACTGAGGTTATGTAGAATTATAGAATTACCAATATGAAATATTACCTTCTCTGCAAACACAGGGACTGATCTTATTTTACTTGAAGATTTACAACCTTATTACATTTTCATATTTATTTTCACCTCTATCTATGATCTGGAAATCAATTCTTGTTTTCTTTAAAAGTAACGTTAGTTGCTTTCTTTAATTTTAAATGTGATACGTTATCATTTAAGACAAACTGGAACTATTTATTTATTTATTTAAGATTTTATTTATTTATTTGACAGAGAGAGACAGCGAGAGAGGGAACACAAGCAGGGGGAGTGGGAGAGGGAGAAGCAGGCTTCTCAACAAGCAGGGACCCCAATGCGGGACTCGATGCAGGACTTGACCATGGGATCATGACCTGAACCGAAGGCAGACGCTTAACAACTGAGCCACCCAGGCACCCTCAAACTGGAACTATTTCTAAAAACGTTAAAAGGAGGAAGTAGAAATCACTCTTAATCCCACCACTAAAAATGAGTATGCAGTTAACTTTTCATGGTGTCTCCTTTGTGATCTTTTTAAAAAAATATGTGCATCTAACAGGGATTGTTAGTAGTGTCTACAAATACCCATTGAATTAGGGCATGGGCTGTTTCCTGCGAGAAAACCCCAGCCACACGCCATGTGCATCTCAGCTAGGAGCTGGTGGCCATGGCCTGGGCTAAGGGGTGAGCTTGTGCCGAGAGAAGAGAGACCCAACTAAAATGAATTTGTCTCATTAAAAAAGCCCGAGACTCCCTTAGGTGGGTGGGACTCCCTTGGTGACTGCCATTTATAGGTGTCTTTCAGTCCTGTACCTATGGAACTCATGTCTGGGACCACAAAGGCCTGTTTCAAAAATGCTTTGGCCCAGAGTATGGCTTTGGGATCATATCAAGTGTACCTCAAGGGAGGGAATGGGGCAACTTCTGTTGGGTCACCATGGTTCACCTTGAAGAGGACATTTGCGCTGAGTGTGTTAGTGGAATAGGTGCATGCAGGGGCTGGTGAGACATGATGGTACTTGGAGGGTGTTCAGCAGATGCTCAGAAGATCAGTGGAAGTGCCTAGTTGGAGTAGGAGTATTTGGAAATACTCAGGCAAGCTGGTGATGCCCAGAAGTCATGCAGAGGTTTGCACTCCTTCATGAATGGCTGGGCTGGCCATTGAAGATGGGTTGTTACTAGTCTAACCCCATATGGAGCCTGAGAGGTCTACACATGGAGAAATATACCCTGTGTATGCATGTGTGTGTATGTGTGTGTGGATGGGGAGAGAGATTTCTAGTTAATGGAGACCATTTACAATTTTTCATTGTCTACTTTTTAACTAACATTACAGTGAATTGGTATTTGCCCAAGTCATTAAATTTTCCTTGAAAACATTCTTTTAAAAATGGATGCAGGACGCTTCATGGTATATGTGTGGTGTTATGTGTTTAATTCTCATATTGATGCATGCTTAGGTTTTTGTTTTTTTTTTAAAGATTTTATTTATTTATTTGATAGATAGAGATTACAAGTAGGCAGAGAGACAGGCAGAGAGAGAGGAGGAAGCAGGCTCCCTGCTGAGCAGAGAGCCCGGTGTGGGGCTCGATCCCAGGACCCTGGAATCATGACCCGAGCCGAAGGCAGAGGCTTTAACCCACTGAGCCACCCAGGCGCCCCTTGGTTTTGTTTTTTATTTTCACTTACTCTTTTATCATATCATGATTATTTAAGATGAATCCCTACAATGAGATTACTGAGTCAAAGTTTATTCTCATTGCCAGATCTTTAACACATATCTCTTAATTGCTTTTAAGTTATTTATTGTTTTTTTCTCTCATTAGCAGTGTATGAGATTATCTATCTCAAATCCACCTCATCATTGTATTTGTTTTTAAAAAAATCTTTATAATTTGATATGTAAAAATATTAGATGGCTTAAACTTTTGAAAAGCAGTTAGAGTGGACATTTCTTCCTGTGTTTTTCTATTTAGTCTTCTGTGAACTTCTGTCCTTGTCCTCCACTTGTTTTTCTTGTAGGAAATGAGCATTGTTTATATTGATTGGAGAGTTCTTTTTATGAGTATCAAACTTTTGTATTTGTTCTTTTTTTCCCTCTTTATATATCTTTGCCTTTTCATTTTATTTGCAAGGTTTTTTTAAATGTATTGAAGTTTAAGGCTTTTTCTGCAGTCAGAGCCCTCTCTCTTTTCCTTTGTGACTTTTGGATTTCCCATCCCTGAATGAAAAAGTCGTTTCAGTACTTGGAATAAAGTCAAGTTGGAGTCTCAAATTAAACCACATGCCAAAATTAATTCCAGCTGGAATAAGAAATTAAATATAAAAGGAGCCATAAAATTCTGTTTGCCATAGCAAGGATTTGTTGGTCCCCCTCATTGTCTGGTTTGCTGCTGTTAAAGTAATCCTTACAGCTCACAGTGGGAGGATGCTGGGAGGCACGCAGTCCTTTTTTGACTAGGTTTGAACTCCGGCCCTAGGGGTCTGCTAGCCAGAAGAGCATCTCCAGCTCCTGTTACACGATCCTGGGCCAGTGCTGGAGGAAATTGTTTCTGGAAACTTGGTTTGAAGCAGTCTCTAAGTTTTTTCTTGCTAGAAGATGAGGACAAATCTTTGTGATTTCCCAAATATAACCCTCATGAGGTCATCTTTAACCCCACCCCTGCCTTTTGCACACATCTAGGATGCAACAGGGTCCCTGTGTCTGTTGTGTTACTAGGCAGGGCCCGAAAGCCTCTAGTCTCCGTCCCCTAGTAAATCCACAAGGCACTTCCTCCAAGAGTTCTTGAATGCAGCTTGATGCCAACTTCTCAGGTTTGGCCAGGAAGAGTCTTGGGTTTTGCTGCCTCCAAAGAGCAGTCTCCTGTCTCCTTGCTTTTACTGCCCTCTAGTCCCAGGTGTGGACTTCAGCTTAGAGCTCATTGTGAGACCCTGCAGTGTATTAGGCTTGTAATCGGCCCAGTTTCTGTTTGAACTGTTGCCCAAGGAGTTTTGGAATACCTAGTCTTCCATACTGCTTGAACTGGAAGTGCTTACCACAATCCTTCACATGTTTATAAAGCTAGCATCCTGAAGATGATGCTTTTATGATCAGCAAATAAAAGGACCTCCAGCTGCCTAGATCTGTCACATTATTTATTTGTAATAAATAACAAATACTGCTACATACCTCTCCCCTCCTTACCCATTTTTCTAATCATATTGAATGGAACTCCCCATGAGATCAGGGGTGTGGGCTGGAAGAGAGGAACTAACATAGCAGGAGTGGGGACCATGAGCATTTGGCACATTTTGTGCAACTCACTTATGCTCTCCGGCCATTTTGAGCTTGTCTATAACACTTGCATTTGAGTGCCACTGTGCAAACCCAAACTTTATAGCTCGGAAGGTCCAACAGCATCCAGCTCACAATGGGCAGCTTGGGTCACATGGTAACTTGGTGGCCTGCAGTTTATTTTCTCATTTTAAGGCCCAGTGGCAATCTAAAAGCTATTTCGCAAAAGGATGGTATGTATCTGCAAAGTTTTGCTTCAAAACCCTAATGGTCTGTGCCATGAATAACCTGTAGAGGCCTGTTCAAGGCTCTAAACAGCATCTCTTGCTGTCACGGATACCACAAGCACCATTCATCAGCTGGGTCACGTGGCCCAAGTGTCAGAGCAGCTCACATAGCAGCCTGGATCTGTTGCAGAGCCTTCTCTCATCTGGGCCCCATTCAAAACTAGCAGCTTTTTGAGTTACTTAGTAAATGGAGTAGTACGTCCCAAATGAGAACTACATTGTCTCCAAAATCCGAAGAGATCTGCTTGGCATTGTACTTCTCTTTTGGTTGTAGGATCCAGATGCAACAACTTGCCCTTCACCTTAGAAGGGATATCTCTGCATGCCCCACCCCTATGGACTCCTAGAAATTTTACTGAGGAGAAAGCTTCCTAAATTTTTATTGGATATATTTTCTACCCTCTGACACACAAATGTGACATACTAATTAGTTTAGAGTAGTAGCTAGTACCATGAGCTTTCTGTGTGTGTTTAGAATAGTGCCCACGCATAGTAAGTGCAGAATAAGTGTTACTATGATTATTATTTCTAGGAACTGTTGGAAAAACTTGATGGGAGCCTGCTTCATTCAAAGAAGCATTGTCAGGGAACCTGGGTAATTCAGTCAGTTGAGCATCCAACTTGATTTTGGCTCAGGTCATGATCTCAGGGTCATGAGATTGGGTCCGGCATCAGGCTCCACACTCACTGGGGAGTCTGCTTGAGATTCTCTCTCTCCCTCTCTGTCTGTCCCTCCCCTCCTCAAATAAGTAAATAAATCTTTAAAAACAAAAACAAGCATGATCTGAGCTGGAATTCCAATCTACTTAAAATTCTCCACTTTTTTAGAGAATACATATGCACAATCTCAGGCAAATGTCAGTAAAGACTGTGGTTCCCTCCCTATTCTTTGACATCCCATAACTTTGGGAGACTGGACCTCTCCTACACTAGAACACATTTGCTTTCATCTTGTAATTTTTCTCTCCTCATTGTCTCTCTTAGGATTCCCAACAACCTCTAAACTATTCCCCAGGATGACCTTCTTTCAGTAGCTGTCCTGGCTCTCTGCAGCCTATGAGAAATACAATTCCTCTAAGTATTTTCTTTTGGAAGATTCATTTTCATAGATTTTGTCTTTTCTGTAATCAAAGAGGGGACAAAGGAAAGCCAAGTTGGCCATTGTCTCATGTTGATGGAGGCCTGGGGGGAGTGAAGTCTGGATTGTTTGCATGTCAATGATTTTTATATACTTAAAAATGCTATGAAGAGGCTAATAAAGATACAATAATGATGATCAGAAAATCCAAGGTGAAAAAGTTGCCTTAAAGGGAATGTTCAGTATTGCCATTTGTTTAGTAACAAGTTAAAATCTGAAAATCCTACTTATTATTATTGTAACAATATAAAACATCTTATTTATGCACATTTTTACCCTTTTTAATTGTGGCTATAAGGTTTGGGAGGAAATGAAGATTAACTTAAAAATGATTTTATTTATGCCTTTTTAGAAAATCTTGAGGATATCTATGGAATGAAGATATAGAAAACAAATAAAGATTATTTTAGAAAAAGGTAATTCAATTAAAACAGGCATAGTGACATTTAAATGACCATAGTAGCAATCTTTAATTTATGAGAAGTTTAAATGACAAAGTATATCATGCATATATTTGTAAAATCCCATCCCCTTCCCCAACCAGTTTGTGTGGAAATAGGAGGAGATAGGAAGATAGAAGAACCATTTTTAAATTCACTTTTTGTAGTTGATGTTATCAGAACAGGTGCATCAGTAGGAGTGTCTGACGTTGGTAGGGAGTACATCTAAACACAATTCTTTCCTTGTGGAGTATATGGTCCAGGGAGGAGGCATATATAAGCCAACCAATCACACAAGTAGAAATTAAATTTAAGTTTCTGAGTGCCACGAAGAATGTTTTGTGGTGATGCATGAGCCTATATTGGAGGATAGCAAGGTCAGGCAAATCTTGCCCAGGACAGTATAATTTATGCAGTTGGAATCTGAAGTGTGAGAAGTTCATTAGGCAGAAGAATTGGAAGGACTGGCTCAGCTCAAGGGAACTGGGGCAGAAGGAAAGGTCTATATGGCTGGAGTAGAGAGCTGGGGGCCACAGCCTGGATTTTTGACCTTATTATAAAAAGCCCCAGAATGTTTTTTTTTTTTAATTTAAGCTTTATTTAAACATATAATGTAACCCCACCACCCTCTCCCAACCCCTCTCCCCCCACCCCCCTCAGTTTGTTTTATGACATTAAGAGTCTCTTTTGGTTTGTCTCCCTCCCGATCCCATCTTGTTTCATTTTTTCTTTTCCTACCACCTTAACTCCCACCCCCGTTGCATCTCCACTTCCTCATATCAGGGAGATCATGTGATAGTTGTCTTTCTCCAGTTGACTTATTTCGCTAAGCATAATACGCTCTAGTTCCATCCATGTCGTCGCAAATGGTAAGATTTCATTTCTTTTGATGGCTGCATAGTATTCCATTGTATATATATACCACCTCTTCTTTACCCATTCATCTGTTGATGGACATCTAGGTTCTTTCCATAACTTGGCTATTGTGGACATTGCTGCTATAAACATTTGGGTACACGTGCCCCTTTGGATCACTACGTTTGTATCTTTAGGGTAAATACCCAGTAGTGCAATTGCTGGGTCATAAGGTAGCTCTATTTTCAATTTTTTGAGGAACCTCCATGCTGTTTTCCAGAGTGATTGCACCAGCTTGCATTCCCACCAACAGTGTAGGAGGGTTCCCCTTTCTCCACATCCTCGCCAGCATCTGTCATTTCCTGACTTGTTCATTTTAGCCATTCTGACTGGTGTGAGGTGGTATCTCATTGTGGTTTTGATTTGTATTTCCCTGATGCCCAGTGATGTGGAGCACTTTTTCATGTGTCTGTTGGCCATCTGGATGTCTTCTTTGCAGAAATGTCTGTTCATGTCCTCTGCCCATTTCTTGATTGGATTATTTGTTCTTTGGGTGTTGAGTTTGCTAAGCTCTTTGTGGATTTTGGATACTAGCCCTTTATCTGATATGTCGTTTGCAAATATCTTTTCCCATTCTGTCAGTTGTCTTTTGGTTTTGTTGACTGTTTTCTTTGCTGTGCAAAAGCTTTTGATCTTGATGAAGTCCCAATAGTTCATTTTTTCCCTTGCTTCCCTTGCCTTTGGCGTTGTTCCTAGGAAGAAGTTCCTGCGGCTGAGGCCGAAGAGGTTGCTGCCTGTGTTCTCCTCAAGGATTTTGATGGATTCCTTTCTCACGTTGAGGTCCTTCATCCATTTTGAGTCTATTTTCATGTGTGGTGTAAGGAAATGGTCCAATTTCATTTTTCTGCATGTGGCTGTCCAATTTTCCCAACACCATTTGTTGAAGAGGCTGTCTTTTTTCCATTGGATATTCTTTCCTGCTTTGTCGAAGATTAGTTGACCATAGAGTTGAGGGTCTATTTCTGGGCTCTCTATTCTGTTCCATTGATCTATGTGTCTATTTTTGTGCCAGTACCATACTGTCTTAATGATGACAGCTTTGTAGTAGAGCTTGAAGTCTGGAATTGTGATGCCACCAACTTTGGTTTTCTTTTTCAATATTCCTTTGGCTATTTGAGGTCTTTTCTGGTTCCATATAAATTTTAGGATTATTTGTTCCATTTCTTTGAAAAAATTGGATGGGATTTTGATAGGCATTGCATTAAATGTGTAGATAGCTTTAGGTAACATAGACATTTTCACAATATTTATTCTTCCAATCCATGAGCATGGAACATTTTTCCATCTCTTTGTGTCTTCCTCAATTTCTTTCATGAGTACTTTATAGTTCTCTGAGTATAGATTCTTTGCCTCTTTGGTTAGGTTGATTCCTAGGTATCTTGGTTTTGGGTGTAATTGTAAAGGGTATTGACTCCTTAATTTCTCTTTCTTCTGTCTTGTTGTTGGTGTAAAGAAATGCAACTGATTTATGTGCATTGATTTTATATCCTGACACTTTACTGAATTCCTGTACAAGCTCTAGCAGTTTTGGAGTGGAGCCTTTTGGGTTTTCCACATATAGTATCATATCATCTGCAAAGAGCGATAGTTTGACTTCTTCTTTGCCAATTTGGATGCCTTTAATTTCTTTTTGTTGTTGTCTGATTGCTGAGGCTAGGACTTCTAGTACTATGTTGAATAGCAGTGGTGATAACGGACATCCCTGCCATGTTCCTGACCTTAACGGAAAAGCTCTCATTTTTTCTCCATTGAGAATGATACTTGCCGTGGGTTTTTCATAGATGGCTTTGATAATATTGAGGTATGTGCCTTCTATCCCTACACTTTGAAGAGTTTTGATTAGGAAGGGATGTTGCACTTTGTCAAATGCTTTTTCAGCATCTATTGAGAGTATCATATGGTTCTTGTTCTTTCTTTTGTTAATGTACTGTATCACATTGATTGATTTGCGGATGTTGAACCAACCCTGCTGCCCTGGAATAAATCCCACTTGGTCGTGGTGAATAATCCTTTTAATGTACTGTTGGATCCTATTGGCTAGTATTTTGGTGAGAATTTTCGCAGCTGTGTTCATCGAGGATATTGGTCTGTAATTCTCTTTTTTGATGGGATCCTTGTCTGGTTTGGGGATCAAGGTGATGCTGGCCTCATAAAATGAGTTTGGAAGTTTTCCTTCCATTTCTATTTTTTGGAACAGTTTCAGGAGAATAGGAATTAATTCTTCTTTAAATGTTTGGTAGAATTCCCCGGGAAAGCCATCTGGCCCTGGGCTTTTGTTTGTTTGGAGATTTTGGATGACTGTTTCAATCTCCTTACTGGTTATGGGCCTATTCAGGTTTTCTATTTCTTCCTGGTTCAGTTTTGGCAGTTTATATGTCTCTAGGAAAGCATCCATTTCTTCCAGATTGTCGAATTTGTTGGCATAGAGTTGTTCATAATATGTTCTTATGATTGTTTGTATTTCTTTGGTGTTGGTTGTGATCTCTCCTCTTTCATTCATGATTTTATTTATTTGGGTCCTTTCTCTTTTCTTTTGGATAAGTCTGGCCAGGGGTTTATCAATCTTATTAATTCTTTCAAAGAACCAGCTCCTAGTTTCATTGATTTGTTCTATTGTTTTTTTGGTTTCTATTTCATTGATTTCTGCTTTGATCTTTATTATTTCTCTTCTCCTGCTGGGTTTAGGCTTTCTTTGTTGTTCTCTCTCGAGTTCCTTAAGGTGTAGGGTTAGGTTGTGTATTTGAGACCTTTCCTGTTTCTTGAGATAGGCTTGTATCGCTATATATTTTCCTCTCAGGACTGCCTTTGCTGTGTCCCACAGATTTTGGACCATTGTGTTTTCATTATCATTTGTTTCCATGGTTTTTTTCAATTCTTCTTTAATTTCCTGGTTGACCCATTCATTCTTTAGAAGGATGCTGTTGAGTCTCCATGTATTTGTGCTCTTTCCAAATTTCCTCTTGTGATTGAGTTCTAGCTTCAGAGCATTGTGGTCTGAAAATATGCAGGGAATGATCCCAATCTTTTGATACTGGTTGAGACCTGATTTATGACCCAGGATGTGATCTATTCTGGAGAATGTTCCATTGGCACTAGAGAAGAATGTGTATTCTGTTGCTTTGGGGTAGAATGTCCATCTGGTCCAGTGTGTCATTTAAGACCTTTATTTCCTTGTTGATCTTTTGCTTGGATGATCTGTCCATTTCAGTGAGGGGTGTGTTAAAGTCTCCAACTATTATTGTATTCTTGTCAATGTGTTTCTTTGATTTTGTTATTAATTGGTTTATATAGTTGGCTGCTCCCATGTTAGGGGCATAGATATTTAAAATTGTTAGATCTTCTTGTTGGACAGACCCTTTGAGTATGATGTCGTGTCCTTCCTCATCTCTTATTATAGTCTTTGGCTTAAAATCTAATTGATCTGATATAAGGATTGCCACCCCAGCTTTCTTCTGATGTCCATTAGCATGGTAAATTGTTTTCCACCCCCTCACTTTCAATCTGGAGGTGTCTTCAGGTCTAAGATGAGTTTCTTGTAGGCAGCATATGGATGGGTTTTGTTTTTTTATCCATTCTGAAACCCTGTGTCTTTTGATTGGGGCATTTAGCCCATTTACATTCAGGGTAACTATTGAGAGATATGAGTTTAGTGCCATTGTATTGCCTGTATGGTGATTGTTACTGTATAATGTCTCTGTTCCTTTCTGGTAATACTTTTAGGGTCTCTCTTTGCTTAGAGGACCCCTTTCAATATTTCCTGTAGAGCTGGTTTGGTGTTTACAAACTCTTTCAGTTTTTGTTTGTCCTGGAAGCTTTTAATCTCTCCTTCTATTTTCAATGATAACCTAGCTGGATAAAGTATTCTTGGCTGCATGTTTTTCTCGTTTAGTGCTCTGAATATATCATGCCAGTTCTTTCTGGCCTGCCAGGTCTCTGTGGATAAGTCTGCTGCCAATCTAATATTTTTACCATTGTATGTTACAGACTTCTTGTCCCGTGCTGCTTTCAGGATTTTCTCTTTGTCGCTAAGACTTGTAAATTTTACTATTAGATGACGGGGTGTGGACTGATTCCTATTGATTTTGAGGGGTGTTCTCTGCACCTCCTGGATTTTGATGCTTGTTCCCCTTGCTATATTAGGGAAATTCTCTACAATAATCCTCTCCAGTATACCTTCTGCTCCTATTTCTCTTTCTTCTTCTTCTGGAATCCCAATTATTCTAATGTTGTTTCATCTTATGGCATCACTTATCTCTCGAATTCTCCCCTCGTGGTCCAGTAGTTGTTTGTCTCTCTTTTGCTCAGCTTCTTTATTCTCTGTCATTTGGTCTTCTATATCACTAATTCTGTCTTCTGCCTCATTTATCCTAGCAGTAAGAGCCTCCATTTTTGATTGCACCTCATTAATAGCTTTTTTTATTTCAACTTGATTAGATTTTAGTTCTTTTATTTCTCCAGAAAGGGCTTTTATTTCTCCTTACAGGGTTTCTCTAATATCTTCTATGCCTTTTTCGAGCCCGGCTAGAACCTTAGGATCGTCGTCCTGAATTCCAGATCTGACATATTACCAATGTCTGTATTGATTAGGTCCCTAGCCTTCGGTCCTGTCTCCTGCTCTTTTTTTTGTGGTGAGTTTTTCCGCCTTGTCATTTTGTCCAGATAAGTATCCGCTGTTCTCCTTGTTAAGTGAACTTGGTCTTGGCTGGATTTCTTTGATCTTCTGGGGGAGGGGCCTGTTGTAGTGATTCTCAAGTGTCTCTGCCCCAGGCGGAATTGCACCGCCCTTACCAGGGGCCGGGCTAAGTAATCCTCTCAGGTTCGCTTTTGGGAGCTTTTGTTCCCTGAACGCTTTCCATAGAGTTCCGGAGGATGGTAATGACAATGGCGGCCTCCCAGTCTCCAGTTCAGAGGAGCCGAGAGCTAGGGGCCCCAGTCTTCAGTGCGCCTTCATAGAAAAGCGTTTAATCCCTCCGTTCTCCCCAGCCTCCGTTTGCGCTCGGAGACCGCGCTCGGAGAAAATCGTGCGTAATCAGTCCTGTCTCACTGGCTTCTGGGAGCGCTCCGAGCTCACCCAGCCTGTGACCAAGCATCTCTGTCTCTGGCAGAGTCCCCCCTGGAGTCTCCGAACCCCGTAGATCCCTGAGCTCTCCCAGGTTGGAGTCTCCCCGGATCTTGTGGGGACCCCTCGCACAGAGTACCGGCCCGTGCCACAGAGCACCGGTCCGTGTCACAGACCACTAGGAAACCTCGGCTCTGTCTCCGCAGCCGGCTTCCCCGCTCTAATACCTGTGAGCTCTGTGACACTCAGACACCCCCAATCCTTTTGTGACCCCGCGGGACCTGAGTCCACGTTGTCCCCATGAGGTCCCCAGTTTAGCCTCTGGAGCGATGTCCCTCCATGGAGCAGACTTTTAAAAGTCCTGATTTTGTGCTCCGCCGCTTGCCGGGAGCCGGCCCCTCCCCCTGGGGTCTATCTTCCAGTCGTGTTGGATTCACTTCTCCGCTGGTCCTACCTTTTAGAAAGTGGTCGATTTTCTGTTTCTAGAATTGTTGTTTTTCTTCTCTTTGATCTCCTATTGGATTCATAGGTGTTCAGAATGGTTTGATAGGCTATCTAACTGATCTCCTGCTGTCTGATGTCGTCTCAGCCTGCTACTTCTCCGCCATCTTGACTCCTCCGCTTCACCCCAGAATGTTTTAAGCAAGAGGTCACAAGAACCTTACTTGAAGGTAGGGAGCAACAGTGATGACAGGGAGATATGTTAGCGGGTGTTTTCTGAAACTCCATCTTGTTAAGAGCAAAATATATTCTGAGAGATCATTAGGGGAGAGGGTTAAGATAATAGAGGAGTAGAGCAACCCTGTTTGCCTCAAACACAGCTAGATTTGATATTTATCAAATCATTCTGAACACCCAAGAAATTGATTGGAAGTCTTGGAAAACAAAGTTGCATGTTTACAAACATGAAAATGACCCATGGAAGCTTCTCTTATCAAACAGAACCAAAACACACCTAACTTCCTTTATTTACTTTTTTACGAAGTCTTTAAAATTTTTGTCTTATTTTGCCTCTTTTTCCCTCCAAAATGACAAGGTGGAGGAATTCACCCCAAAAGAAAGACTAAAAAGAAATGATGGCCTGTGATTTAATTAATACAGATATAAGTAACATGTCTGAACTAGAACTTAATCAATTGTAAGGTTATTAGCTAGGCTTGAAAAAAGCATAGAAGACGCTAGAGAATCCCTTTTTGCTGAGATAAAGAGCTAAAAGCTAGTTAAGCTGAAATTAAAAATGCTATACCCAAGATGCAAACCCAAATGGATGCCAAAACAATGAGGATGGATGAAATGGAGGAATGAATCAGTGATATAGAAGATAAAATTATGGAAAATAATGAAGCTGAAAGGAAAAAGGAAACAAAGATAATGGATCAGGAAAGTAGACTTAGGGAACTCAGCGACTTATTAAATGGAATAGTATTTTTATCATAGGCATCCCAGAAGAGAGAGAGGGCAGAAGGTTTACTTGAACAAATTATAGCTGAAAACTTCCCTAATCTAGGGAAGGGCACAGTCATCATAAACCAAGGAACACAGAGTACTCCTATTAAATTCAATAAAAGCCTGCCACCACCGAGTCATATCATAGTCAAATTCACAAAATACACAGACAAGGAAAGAATCCTGAAAGCAGCAAGGGAAAAAAAGCCTTAGCCTACAAAGGAAGAAAGAGCAGATTCACAACAGATCTGTCCGCAGAAACTTGGCAGGCCTGAAGAGAATGGCAGGATATATTCAATGTGCTGAATGGGAAAAATATGCAGGCAAGAATGCGTTCTCCATTAAGGCTGTCATTCAGAATAGAAGGAGAGATAAAGAGTTTCTCAGATAAACAAAAACTAAAGGAGATCATGACCACAAAACCAACCCTGCAAAAGATATTAAGGGGGACTCTTTGGGAAAAATAAAAAAAGACCCAAATCAACAAGGACTAGAAGGAAACAGAGAACATCACCAGAAACACCAGATTTATAGGTAACACAGTGGTACTAAATTCACTTTCAATAATCACTCTGAACATAAAGTATTAAATGCTCCAAGCAAAAGACATAGGATATCAGAATGGATAGAAAAAATAAGACCCATCTATATACTAGCTGAAAGGAGACTCATTTTAAAACTAAAGAACAAATCATAGCTTGAAATTCATTATGGAAAATCCAGGTCTGTTCAAAAGTAGTTTTTTTGAAATACCAAAAAACCCTGAATATATGTAGTTTTAATAAGTTGTAACTGAAATTTTTACGGAGATCACTGTAGATGTACATATAGTTGTGAGGAATAGTACATAGAGATCCTGTGTACCATTTACTCAAGTTCCCCCAATGGTAACATTTAAAACTGTAATATAACATAATCAAGATGTTGATATTAAATCTAATCCACTTATTTAGTTATTCCTAATTTTACTTGCACTCATGTGCATGTGTATTTAACTCCATATGATTTTGTTACATATGTAGGCTTGCATATCTACCAGCACAGTCAAAAATTTTTGACAAGAGAAAAAACCCTCTAATTTGGAATAGTTCATAACAAATTATTTGTGAAGTGGACAAAGAGGAAATATAACCAATTTATTTGCCTTCTTTGCACTAGCCATGATTTCTTTTACTTTTGAAATCTGGTCATTTCAAAGTGTCTTTGAGAGGCGACATTACAGGTCCCATCATGGAACTGTGGTGTGGTAGAGTGTTTATATGGAGTCTGGAGCTAGGCTGCCTGGGTTCAGGTTCCAGCCTTATGCCTTTTTCTCTGTGTTGTCTCAGACAGGTTACATTGCCTCAGTTTTCTTATCTGTAAAGTGGAGATGATAAAAGGGCCTACCTCCCAAAGTTGTTCTGAGAATATAGTAGTGCATTGTATAAGCAAGAACTATCCTCCCTATTACTTAAAATTTTTTTTTAAGATTTTATTTATTTATTAGTTAGAGAGAGAGAGAGATCGAGCACAGGCAGACAGAGAGGCAGGCAGAGGCAGAGGGAGAAGCAGGCTCCCTGCCGACAGAGGAGCCCGATGTGGGACTCGATCCCAGGACGCTGGGATCATGACCTGAGCTGAAGGCAGCCGCTTAACCAACTGAGCCACCCAGGCATCCCCTCCCTATTACTTTAGAATTAATTCCTTCAAGACTATAATCTATATGTCGTGAAAATTTCAAGAAACAGATTCTGGGACTTGTCTTCTTCACTCTGTGGAAACCAAGACATTCTCTTGACAGAAGAGCTATGATAACTTTAGTGTATGTTTATCTTTTGGTATGACTATACATATATTGCTATACATTTGCCTCCCAGAGATGTATCAACTATGATAAAATATTTCAATTTCAGAGCTGTGATGAAACTTTCAAAGATAACCTCTTTAACTTTTATGTTTTTAATGCAAGATTACACTTTTAAATCTTTATTTCCTGAGAAATCTTATTGATTTATTAAGAGGTGATACCCCATAGGAGACTACTAATATAGGATGGTTGGACTGGTTACTGGAAGAAAAGATGAAATGTTCTTTCTGACAGGAAAATGGTGCTGAAATTATAAGCAATTTTTTTGAGGAATTTACTTATCCTCTATAAATTCAGTTTTGAATCTTGTTTCCAGATTGTACTCAGAGAGATTTTAGAATCATTGCTCAGGGATGGCTAAAAACATTCCTACATTTAAGATTCTATAATCAGGAGGTACCTGGGTGGCTCAGTCATTTGAGCGTCTGCCTTAGGCTCAGGTCGTGATCCCAGGTCCAGGGATTGAGCCTCACATCAAGTTTCCTGCTCAACAGGGAGCCTGTATCTTTCTCTTTCTCTGCCATTTCCTCTGCTTGTGCGCCCTCTCTCTGTCAAATTAATGCTGAGTGAGATAAGTGGAACAGAGAGTCAATTATCATACAGTTTCACTTATTTGTGGAGCACAAGGAATAACATGGAGGACATGGGGAGATGGAGAGAAGTCAGTTTGGGGAAATTGGAGGGGGAGACAAACTATGAGAGACTGTGGACTCTGAGAAACAAACAGTGTTTTGGAGGGGAGGGAGGTGGGACGTTGGGGGAGCCTGGTGGTGGCTATTAAGGAGGGCACGAATTGCATGGAGCACTGGGTGTGGTGCATAAACAATGAATTCTGGAACACTGAAAAGAAAAATTAATAAATAAATAATTTTTTAAAATCTTAAAAAAAAAGATTCTATAATCAATTTTTGTTCTATTCAGGGGATATGGACTGGTTCAAACAGGAGAGCAAGTGACCTGTGCTTTCATTGTAGGAGGAAGTATACTTATAAAGCAACCAGATATTTGAGGTTATTCTAGGGTGTCTAGGGAGGAACATGAAGAAATATATAGAAGGATTATGGGTATAACAAATATATATATTATCTTTTTAATATATTATTTATATATTATAAATAATAAAATATTATATATCATATAATATATAATTATAAATTTCATATTACAATTTATAAATTTATATAAAATATATAAAAATATACATGCATTGTATATAAATAGTTATTGATTATATCATATTATGTATTATATATTGTAATTTATAATTATAAATAATTATATTTTAATAAATAAATATTATATATAAATATATAAATCTATATAAAATATATCTTACATAAAAATTATATGATAGAGGGTTGCCTGGGTGGCTCAGTGGGTTAAAGCCTCTGCCTTTGGCTTGGGTCATGATCCCAGGGTCCTGAGCCCCGCATTGGGCTCTCTGCTCAGCGGGGAGCCTGCTTCCTCCCCCCTCTCTGCCTGCCTCTCTGCCTACTTGTGATCTCTGTCTGTCAAATAAATAAATAAAACCTTTTAAAAAAATTTAAAAAAGATAAAAAGTTATATGATATATAACATATATATATACACATATATATATATATATTTGTTATACCCATATTCCTTCAGTTACTTACAAAAGAGAGACAGAAAATTGCCTCCTATTCCAAATACCTTGGAGAAATGGAGTTCCTATTAACATGAAATGGGTTTTCTCAGCACACAAAGACAAGAAAGTTTCACACATTTATTCATTCAGCAAATATTTATTTACTGTAGCATTATTACATCCCACACTCTACCCTAGGTCCTGGAGACATCAGTGAGTCAAATCTCCTCCTTTTTAAGAGCCGTTCTAGGAGGAGAGAAAGATAATAAAATAACAAAATGAATGACATGTAGTGGCAAATGCTATAGAGAGAATTTAAGCAGGACGAGAAGCCAGAGTGACAGATACTACTCTTTCAGATGAGGTGGTCAGGAAAGGCCTCTCTGAGGAGGGGACATTAATCAAAGACCAGAGTGAAGTAGGGAGCCAGCTGCCAGGCCCATCTCTGTAGGACCAGTTATCTAAGGCCGAAGTGACAGCAAGTGCAAACACTCTGGGGTAGGATCCTGCTTGCTGCTTGTGGGACCACAAAGAAGCCATTGGGACTGGAGCTGAAGGAGGAATGAAGGGCAAATGTGGGAGAGATGACTTTTGAGAGGTGGTCAAGGACCAGTTGGTAAAAGGCCTCATTTTTTATTCTACGTGTGATTGGAAGTGAGTAGACACTTTTAAGACCAGCAAAATTCTATGATCTGACTTATTTTATCAGATATATATATATATATATATATAGGCATGATATATATTTTGCTCTTTGTATGCTTTAAAATGGACTTCACATGTATTAAGTAAGCTGGGAAAAATACAATCATTTATAGTATTTAGTTAATTCATAAACTATTGTACTCTCTTTGCTTCCAAGACTGCTGATCCAGTGTCTTATCTTTCTGACTCTCAGAGCATCAGTAGGTTTGCTATAGTCAATGTGGAAATCCTTTGAACATATTATATTATCATATTGAAGAAATTTTGGCCAAAGTTTAAAATATTATCAAACCAACTTCCATTTAGCTTTTAAGTCAGTGAGGTTTTCCATTCTATTTTAGTGCATGATTTCAACAAAGACTTAGCATCCTTTCTTTTAAAAGGACCCTAATATCAAAGGACTGTTAGAGCTGCAAGGCCTCTTTATTTCTGCCCTTGCCAGCAAATGTCTGAGTCATTTTTCTAAAATGCTGGCAAAGTTCAAAGAGACTTCATAGTAACTCTCAACTTACTGGTGATATATATGTGTGTGTGCCTTTTGCACATTATAACTCCAGGCATCCCATTGCTTTTTTTCTAATGACATATGGTGTAATAAACATGTGAAAAACATTATTTGGTGAAAGAGAGAAAGCCTGAATTATGTGGCAAGAATGGGGTTCAATTGTGATTTTTTAAAATGCCTCTCTTTATATCCTCTTTATGCTGTATTTGGTTTTATACCTTCTTAGCCTATAGGGATAAAGAGAGTAATTTCTAATTGTTTCTAGAATGATTTATAGTTTATGTTTCTCAGAATTCAAATATGCTTAGTAATTCGTGGAATTTCATCTGGCCTATGAATTCTTAATGGAAGCAATAATTGGCTTTGCCCAAGAAGGCAAAAATTGTTTTTTTGGGAGGGGCATAAAGAAAAACAAAAACAAAACCTTATGCCGATGTTCTTTGGCACTCCAAAAGGTCATTGTACATAAGTAGATATATGGTATATTTCCAGATTTCATGGGAAGGGGGTGTTGAGAAAAAATGCCTAAAAAGTTTCATCAGAATTACAATAATTTTAAAAAAGGTTGAGAAACATAGAGTTAGTCTTTGAAGATAGAAGGCCCAGGACCAAAATAAAATGAGGACTTCTGGCGTGCTGATACAGATAGATTTTGAAAATAAGTTCCAATTGCATATTCTTTCAGTACAATTTCATTTGGTTTGCTAACCATCAGTCTTACACTGATCTTTCAGTCCATCAGCCTATTTATAACTCATGTTGGCTCCTTACATGCCAGGATTCTGAGGCAGAACACTGGCTGGCTCAGCTTTACTTCACCCTGTCCTCTCTTCTAGGAGCTGACTGTCTTTTGGGGGAAATGAGATAAGATAAGTAGAGCATTTGGCATGGCATGTAAGTGCAAGTGTAGAGAGCTGTGGGATCCCAAAGTTAGAAATAGAAGGTGATTGGAAAAGATTTAATAGAGAGATGACTTTAGACCAAGAAGCTTACAAACTTGGATAGGAAAATGGTTATGTCTTTATTTTCAATTAAATCCATCTGAAATTTACTGTTGCCTTCAATTGTGATGTGGCAAGCTACAGAATTAGCAATATCTGGACTTTGTCACCAATAGAAATCATAAATATTTTATGGCACATTATAGTTGTTGCAGGTAGCTTAAAATATAGTTTATAGTCATCCATACTTTGAAATTGCAGTAGTTACGAGGCCTACCTCTAGATCTTGTTATTTAATGTGTTAATAACGTACATATCTTTTAAATCTCACACTTAACTGTATAAGTATTCCAAACTTGGTTGGACAAGAGGCACCACAAAGTTGAAAAGGAAATGACACCTTGTGATGCATATATGTAAGAGATGAGATGTGTATTCATAATAAAAATAGGGGTCTTATGGCAAATTTATAAAATTAAGGAGAAAATTCATGGCTTATCAAAGAGGGGCTATGACAAGACAGATTATAGAGGAAGATACTGATATGGCCAATGCAGACATAAAAATGTCTCTTGGGTCCTCAGGGAATTAAGAATTAAAAAAAAAATTACTTAACATTTTGGCAAATTGCCAAAAGCTGAAAGTGAAATTGTAAAATATAAAGGGCATGGGAAAATGGATGCTTTTACAATGTTGGTACAAAGTGGCAAAGCCTTTTTTTAGGGCAATTTGACAGTAGCTTTCAGATTTTGTAAATGCTTGTTACCAGAGTCCTAGAATCCTATCTTCAGAAATCTCTCCGACAAAAATATGCCCATAGAATTTATGTATAAGAATGCTTGACAAAGTAATGTTTTCATTGTGAAGTGACTTAAATGTCCTTTAGTGAAGAGATTTATTGAATACATTATCAGATTCTGATAATGATATAATATGCAGCTATAGGTATAGCTATTTCTATGGACATGGAAAGTCTTCTAAGACCTAGTGCTCTATGAAAAGTCATGGGGAAAATATGCAGTATGATCTTGTTTATGTAAGACATAACAAAGCCAAAACTCAACAAAATTAAGAGAGTGTGGAAAATCGTCTTTATGGATACAAGCCCAACTTTTCATAGATGTTCCTGCTGGTGGGAGGGGTAGGGGTTGGCAAGATGAGTGACAAGAGATTTTTGTTTTTACTCTTCTGTAATGTTTGGGCTTTTTATTCATGTATTACTGCATGATTAAGTAAAAGGAAAAGAATTCTAGGAAATGATTGCATTTACAATGAAAACAAAAGTATAAACTACTTGAGAATAAACTCACCAAGAAATGTGCAGGACTTGTGGAAAGAGAACTATTAAATTTTATTGAGATATATAAAAGAAAGCCCCAATAAATGGAGAAATGCACCATGTTCTTGAATTGGATGATTCGATATAAGTTTATAGGTTTTAGTGCAAATCTAGTCCAAAGCCCATGGGAAATTAAACTTGATAAAATGTCTTAAAGTTCTTCTGCAAGATAAAAACACAGGCAAGAATAGCTAAGAAAATCTTAAAAAAGAATATTGAGAGTGTGCCTGCACAGCTAGATATTAAAGAATATTCTAAAATTAAAATAATGGAAATAGTGAGCACTTGGCCCATGATTAGACAATGTTTAACAGAATGGAAAGCCAGAAATTAGTTGGCTATCCACTACAACCTCTTGAGGATTGATTGGCATTTTTCTACTAGAAACTCAAAGTTAGCCTTCCTAGCTCTTTACTATCACTCAAAACAAGCCCAAATCATTCTTGACTCCTTTGTTGCCTTTCACAACACCCTGTGCCAACTCTGTTGGGTACTCTGTTGGGTACTCTGTTGGGCAAGTATGGCAGGCAGAGGATAACTATTTGATGGGGTTTATCTGACAAAGTGATTTTAGGGGCAAAAGTCTTGTTACTGTAGTTCCCTTGGAGAGGGTGATGTAGGTGTCTGCCTGGGGTAGTGGGCATTTACAGAGGGATTGAGGAGGGTCAATTTGAAATAAAATTTGACCCTGGGGGGAGGGAAGGATTTTTGTAGCAATGTGTTTCCTAGTAAGAAACTGAGGAGTACTTTTTGGATCTTTTCTCATATATGGTGATAAAAAATATTTTAGTGAATAGTTGAGAGGTATTTGCTATACAAGTCATCAAGTAAAAACAAAATAAGCTAGGTTCAAAGAATGTGCTACTCAAAATCAAAGTTTATTCACTGTAGCACAAATTGGTTATGTAGATTCTGAAATTTTACTCCTCAAGTGAAATGGTAGGAGAAATAGTAGGAGAAAAACTAATGATATTTGCATTGTCTGATTATAAATATAAGGCTGTGTCTTAGTCTCTTCAGGCTGCTATAACAGAATACCACAGATTGGGTGTCTTAAAAACAATAGAAATTTACTTCTTAATGCTTTCAGAGGCTGAAAGCCTGAGATCAAGGTGCCAGTATGATCAAGTTCCAGTGAGAATCTTGTTTTGAGTTGTAGACTGTCAACTTATCTTTGTGTTCTTGCATGGTAGAAAGAGCAGAGACAGCAGTTTCAGTGCTTTCTTTTATAAGGACATTAATCCCATTCATAAGGGCTCCATCCTCCTGAACTAATAACTTCTCAGAGGTCTCACTTCCAAATACCATCATCATACTGTGGGTTAGGTTTCAACATAAGGTGTTGGGAGGGAGACAATTATTCAGTCCATAACAGACTAATAGGCAATATCTTTTTTTTTAATTACTTGATTTTGGAACATTGTTCTAGGGAGTTCCCAGAGGTCCATTTGGGTAGAAGTTTGCCTCCATCTCTACCCAAGGAACACCTGGATTAAGCTTGTTTCATTTTAGGTTTTCAATAGATTGCTGCCCCCCTTCCATGTCACTGAATTTATTTTTCCTAGACTTCTTTCATCATGAGGGTGATCATTGATTGGTAAGATCTACATGGCGAAGTTTTGGATGTTAATTAAAGCAGTCATTGTCACTTTAATGTATGTTTAGGCATCTTCTAGAGAGGTCTCCTAAAATGAAGATTCTGATTTAGTAGCTCAGGAGTGGGCCCTAAAATTCTATATCTTTAAAAGCTCCTAGTAAACTCCGAGACTGGTCTAGGGACCATACTTTAAGTAGCAAAGACCTAAACTGAAAAGGAGCCAATGAGGGTTAATTTGACTTTAGAAACTAGATCAGCACTATCCAATAGAAATGTAGTGTGAGTCATGAATATAATTTAAAAATTTCTAGTAGTCACATCAAAAGAAGGAAAAGGAACAGGTGAAATTAATTTTAACAATTTATTTAAAGCAATATATCCAGAATCTTAGGATTTCAACATATAATCAATATAAGAAACTATTGAGATTTCACATGCTTTGTTTTTGGATTAAATATTTGAAATCTCTTGGATATTTTATACTTATAGCACAGCTTGATTTCTGCTATAAAAAAGATATATTTCAAGTACTCAATAGTTATATGTGGCCACTGGCTACCATATTGGACTACAACAGGACAAAATGAGCCTTTCTGGCTTACACAAATTTTAGCCTCGATGAAGATTTGGACCTATTAGTTTCTACTTTATATATAAGAACTGAATGCATGTTTAAAGTGTATGTTTAAATATATGTATATTACCTCACATATTCTAAAGTAAATTACTAATGGACTAAAGATTTTAAATGAGAGCATACAACATGTATATAAAATATAGATGACAGATTTTTCTGATCTTGAGAGTGCCACAGGCCTTTTGTTAACATGAAAATGTAAGGGAAAAAAGAAGTCATGAAAGAAAAAAAACAGCTAGATTTGGGTACATGCAAAGCTAAATTTTAATTAATGAGAAACACTGCAGCCTGAATTAGAAATCATGCAACAAAGTGGGAAAAAGATTTATAATCTCTACTGTGGTATAGATTATTTCCTTACCCTTTTATAAAGAGCTACTTCTTATTTATAAGAAAAATGAGAAAAAATATGTATACATGGTACATAAAGACAAGGAACCAATAAATTAAAAAAGAAATTCAACTTCACTATTAATATACAAAATTAAAACTAGCAGTGAAGTTCAAATTCTTCCCATCAATTGGGCATTAGTGGGGGGAAAATAACATGGTGGTAGAGGTGGTAGAGGGGAGGCTAGTGCAGTCTTTGGGGAGCCCTCTGGCAGAATGTCTCTATCAAGTACCATGAAGATGGTGACCCCTTGATCCAATATTATTTCCAGTTTTGGGAATTTAGCTGAATGAAGCAGAGAGGGTCACAAAGTTTGGGTAAGATGACATTTGTCACAATGTTATAGATAAAATTAAGGTTTCCTACATGTTTAGTAATAAGGAATTAATAAAATGTATTGTGGTTCATTATTAGATAAATATTTATTGATATGGAAGGATGTTAAACTGTCAGGCAAAGTATAAAATCTAGCTTATAAAACTGTAAGGATAATATGAGAAAATTTTTTTGCTTATATAAAAACATATAAAAAATAAAAGATTCATTAAAGTATTACTACTCTGTGAGTATTGATGGAATATTTGATGATTTATTTTTTTCTCTGCTTAACTGAATTTCCTACCTTTTCTACAATGGACGTGTAATATGAAATAAAATAAATCTTGGAAATTATCAAAGGCCACAAGGAAATGATCATCATACTTTAGATGGAAAATAACAGGTTATAAATGCAGTGGCATGATCTTAGTTTGTATTTACAAAGATATCTAATACAAGATAAATCAATATATCAGCAGTGAAGATGTTGGTGGTGGGTTTTTTGTATTTCTCTGTTATTACTAAATGTTCCATCATGAAAATGATTATACCTATAAGCAGGCAAAATGCTATTTCATCATTTTTAGGAGAAACACTCCTCAGAAAACATGTACTTGTGATTCTGACAAAATAGTCCATTTATTCAATAAGAACTTCAGTTATTAATAATTGCTTTATACTTTCTAAAACTAACAATAGGCTCTTTGTATGTAGCCTTAACATAGTCATGGAATTTAGGTTGACAGGATTTAGCCAATAGTAGTTTGAAGGATAGTTTGGCCAGATGTAGAATTCTTGGTTGAGTCTTTTTCTTTCAGCATTTTAAGTATGCCATATCACTGTCTTCTGGCATTCTTGGTTTCTAATGAGAAATGAGCTGTTAATCTATTGAAGATCCCTTGTATGTGACACGGTGCTTCTCTCTTGCTGTTTTCAAAATTCCCTTGTTGTTGTTGGCTTTTGGCAATTTGATTACAACCTGTCTTAGCGTGAATTTCTTTGAATTTATCCTGTTTCATTGAATTTACCTAGATCTCACCTTTCCCTCAAAGTTTGCTGTTGTTGATTATTGAAAGCTTCAGTTGACCATTTGTTCAATGGCTTTTCAATGGCTTTTTTTTTTGAAAAAAAAAAACCTATTTTTTTTTCAAAGATTGTGTTCCTTCTTCTGTGTAGTCACTGAAGTCTCTGTTCCTTTAGTTTCTGTTCAGCAGATGTTTTGACAGAAAGTTCCTTGGATTCCAAGAGCCTAATGAAGATGTGTGGAGGGTAGAGACAGAGATAGATCTGGAGGTAAAGATAGACATAGAAGATGGATAAATAGGTAGAGAGGGAAAATACTTCTTTCAGAGTGTCTACAGATTGGCTTTTTAAAGGTTTCTTATATATATAATCAAACACCAATGTCACTAACAATAAGACAAATTTTGGCACCTCATATTTAATATTTGGGTAACAATTCAAAAATAAAATCTTAGAGATTCTAACCTAATTTATCAGATTTAATTTTGGATAGTATGTCTGATTTGTATTATTTTGCTAGAAGTTAACAGGGAAGTTATAAAATCTGTGCTATTTATCTTCGAGTGGTCATTACTTCTAAAGTTGTATTGGTATTATGATTTCTGTGAATTTTTATATATAGAATTTTTTTCTTAATTTATTTTTAAAATTTCTTTTCAGTATACCAGAATTCATTGTTTATGTGCCACACCCAGTGTTCCATGCAATACGTGCCCTCCATAATACCTACCACTAGGCTCACCCAACCTCCAAGTGTTATCTGGCATGGCACCTGTGATGGCCAAAAATTTGCTGTTCAACCTTAAAAACTTAGTTTTGTTTTTGCTTTTAATAATTTCCAAATCACTTAAAAAAAAAAAGATTTTATTTATTTGTCAGAGAGAAAGCACAAGCCAGGGGAACAGCAGGCAGAGGGGGAAGCATGCTCCCCGACAAGCAAGAAGCCCGATGTGGGACTCAATTGCAGGACCCTAAGATCATGATCTGAGCTCAAGGCAGATACTTAACTGACTGAGCCACCCAGGCATCTCTCCAAATCACTTTTTAATTTAGGATAGTTTTAGATTCACAGAAAAGTTGTAAGGATAGCATAGATCTCCCTTCCTCAATTTTTCCTATTGTTAGCATCTTATATTACTATGGTACATTTGTCAAAACCAAGAAACCAACATTGCTACAGTACTACTAACTGAACTCAACACTTAATTCCCTAGTGTCTTTTTTCCACCCAAGATCCATTCAGGATACTTCATTACCTTTAGTTACCATGTTTCCTTAGATTTTTCTAGCCTGGTGACAGTTTCTCAGGATTTCCTTGTTTTTGTGGACTTTGATAGTTTTAATGAATACTGGTCAGGTATTTTGTAGACTGTTCCTTAAATTGGGCTTATCTTAGGCTATTTACATGATTAGATTGGGGTTACACGTTTTCTGGGAAAATAAAATTTTCATCATATTATATCATGAGTACATGCTATCAACATGACTTATCACTGATAATGTTAATTAACTTTGTAATATTATAATTTTGTGACATACATCATCATCCTTACCAGAGCATATAAAATATGTATGTACAGTTAAATGAATTCTAATAAAGAGAACACTCATATATCCTTTACTCAGCTTAAGAAATAAACAACTTGGAAATTTTCTGTTGGCTTCATCTCCATAACTACAATCCTGAATTTTGTCTAACCATTCCCATAAATCTTACCACTTAAATATCTATTTCTAAACAATATATTTTATTATTGTGTCATTTTTTTTGAATTTTATATAAATTCATAATTTTACATGTGTTCTGTGACTTGATTTTTTTCACCCAACTTTAGTTTATGATATTTATCTACCTGATGGTTAATTGATATTTGGATTTACTATCTTATTCTACTATCTTGTTATGTACTTTCTTTTTATCCACCTCTTTTTCTATTTTCCCCTCTTCTTTTCTTCCTTTCTATATTAGTCAAGGTCTTGGCATGAAATTAGTGAACTCTGAAATTAGGTAATTTGAAGGAAGTTTTTAAAGCTAGTATTTACAAAGGTAAAACAGGTTTATAGGCTGTAGGAAAGCCACAAAAACAGTGTGATGGCCTGGAGGTAGTAAAACCAGCAAAGTCATTGCATGAGTCTAGAGGAGCAAGGGGAATGTGTGAGTTTCCTTGGGTTACTATAACAAATTACTGGCTTAGAGAAACAGATACTTATTGTCTCACAGTTTTGGAGACAAGTCCAAATCAAGGTATTGGAAAGCGATGCTCTTTGATGTAGAGTAGAATCTTTCCTTGCCTCTAGTGGCTCTCAGAATTCCTTGGCATTCCTTCACTTGCAGCTGGATCACTCCCAGTGCTGCCTGCACTATTATATGGTCTTCTTTTCTGTGTCTCCTCTGTGTCTACACCCAAAATTCCTCCTGTTTTCTCTTACAAAGATGCCACCATTGGATTTAGGGCTCATCTAATTCATTCTGACTTCATCTTAATTCGTTTACATCTGCAAAGACCCTACTTCCAAATAAGGTCTTATTCACAGGTGCTAGGGGTTAGGACTTCAACATATCTTTTTGGAGGACATAATTCAAACCACTACAAGGAGGAAGAAGTTACAGGAATCAAGACAGGGAGAGGGAGGGAGAGAAAAGTAGAGATAGGAGAGTGAATCTGTGGAGATCACCCTTCAGAAGCTGATAGTCCTTATGAAGATGGTGATGGAGAATAGATGCTCTGTTTACACTCTTCCTCCCCACTCCCTCCCCAGTCATCTACTCTGCCTCTTATTGGCTGAGCTCATAAGGAGTCAAGAGAGCAAGAGAGCCTCCGGGTGTAGTCCAAACAAGGCCAACTTGAAGGGCACAGAGCATGGTGGACAAGAGTAGAGACAGGATTGGGGGCACAGCTTTTGGATTGATTTTTTTTTTTCTCTCTCTAACTCTTCTTTTCTCATTTCACATCCCTTCATTATCCTGAAAATGTTATTCTCCATATCTCTTCTTTTAGTTGTCACCCTATTTTAACATGCATATTTAACTCAAAGTGTAAAATCAGTAGCTTTACCTTTCTATTGAGCAATGTAAGAACTTTAACTCCCATCATTCTCTTTTAGCTTATCTATGATTATGGTTTATTTGAAGTTGTTGTTATTATAATACAATTTGATGAGGAGAATGAGTCTCTGGAGGTTATGTGACCTGCCTTAAGTCAGGCAGGACTCCACTAAAGAGTCTTTAGCATTATTATGTGCTTGACTCAGAATAGGAGAAGTATAATAAGTAAAGTATAATCCATGCTGTAACGTCTAGTAGAGTATGTGGAAAGATTGTACTCAGTATTCAGGTTGCCCTTTAGGCAAGGGAGCTAACTGTATCTTGCTTTTTAAAGATTTGCCTTATGATCACTTAGAATTTCACATTTACTTTTTAGTTTTTATACACTATGCTTTATTCGGAACATTTTCTATAGTAAGACATTATGAAGATGATTATATTATCTTCTGAGAAGGTGTAATGGGTAGCTTATATCTTGATAAATTTCTTTCTTTACAAACACAAATGGTGGCAGAAGAAATACTAAAATAGGAAACTAAAATACATATCCAGGCTCAAAAAGAGCACCTTCCTCTCTGTGGAACAGAAATGAAACAGAAATGAAAAATGGTGAGTGGAGCCAAAACCCTAAGCTTATTGGGTCTTGGTCCCAGGATGGTCTGGCAGCAGGAAGCATGGCTAAGAGTCCAGCTTTTGCAAGTGAAGAGAACTGAGGGTCCGTGCAGCCTGGGAACTCAGAGCCAGGTGACCAAAAACTGAAACAGGCTTTCTGTGGGGTTTGAGGCTAGGAATCTGACATCCCAGTGTCCCCTTGGGACAGGAGCCCTGAAAGCCATTACAAGTTCTAGAATAGATTTAGCCAACAAGTATTACTGTCTGCACAGAAAAATCCAAGAACATGTATCAACTAATTATGAAATGACTTCTTTGAAGTGTATAAGGTTTAACATAAAAACTCAGAAACATTTCTTTTTTTTTTTTTTAAATATGGAATACTTCACGAATTTGCGTGTGATCCTTGTGCAGGGGCTATGCTAATTTTCTCTGTATCGTTCCAATTTTAGTATATGTGCTGCCAAAGCGAGCACTCAGAAACATTTCTATGTAGTAGTAATATGCAGTGAGAATATGGAAGAGAAGGTAACTAACTTTTTAATAAAATACACCTAAGAAAAGATGTGCGAGACATTTTCTGAGAAAAGCACAAACTGCTACTAAGTGATACCAGTTGAGCAAGCACTGCTAGGATATAATAAAAAAGCAACTTTAGTTTGGTCTCATCTCTTCCCTTTAAAATGGTTCCAGCAAAGGAAACTTCCCAGCACCTGGCTTGCAACTTGAGCAGGCCCTGTCTTTTCTGGTTACTGGTAATAAGTCTTCAGTTCTCTTTAAGTTACACACACAGTCTTGTTTCAGTAAATAGAATCCTCGGTACCCGGTCATAGCCAAAACTCAGAATTTAATTTAGTGTTAAATCTCTCCCAGCTGGGGTCTGTTTGCTCTTTTCTTTTTTCAATATTATAAAGATGTTAATGCTCCCTGAAGTTGACCTGTAGATTCAGTGCAATCCCCATAAAGATCCCACTGGGTTTTTCTTTTTATGGTATTTGATAAGCTGATTCTAAGTGTGTGTAAACAGGGAGAGAGCCAAGAGTAACTGAGGCACTTTTGAAGAAGAACAAGGTCAGGGGACTCAAGCTACCAGGAAAGAAGACATATAATTAAAGCATGGTAATTGAGAGAGCACATCAGTGGCATAAAAATGGGCCGATTAATCAATGGAAAGAAGAGCACACAGAAACAGACTCGTGCATGTGGACAGTTGATTTATTCTAGAACTGGCACTTGAGAGCCATGGGGCAAGATGGTCTTTTTCAGTAAATGGGGCTGGAACAACTGAACACTTATAAGGAAAAAACAAAATTGAATTTCCGAAAGCAGTATACTAGATGATGCTAAAATTGAATCCTTAAAAGTAGTTGTCTTAGATGATGCAGACATATATACATTTTTAGGACTATTGATGAATGCTAAACCACACAACTTATGCTTAGATTTAAGAAGAGGCATAGTTCAGACTTTGGCTGTGAGAACAGGTCCAAGATTTCTATAGCATCTTCTAGATTTCTATAATATTTTATGTTATATGTACATATAATATAATAATATATATAGTATATTTCTTTAATAATTTCTATAGTATTGGATTATGGTTAACTCCTCATCTTGGGGATTTTATTCCTACAGTCCCTCAGGAAGGATCCTATGAGGTCATGTCTTAATTTTATTCTGCCTGGGATCCCCATATATCTGACTAGAACCCCTAGGGGACACTGAAATAGACTTGCCTGGGGAGTGCTTTTGAATTTTTGACACCACCCAGGCTTGAAACAAATGTCCTTTGTTGATTTTTCTTTAATCTTAGTCTGTCATCAATTCTTAGGTGAACCATGAAAATTTTTCATGGCCTTAAGGTATGGCCTAATTTTTCAGTGGCATAAGCATGGCTAGTTTAAAAACGAACATCTCATAAATGACATGGTAATAGGGTGTAGACTTACATTTGTGTCCCATGATCGTGTGCTATACCATCCTTTCCTACTTATGGAATATTGAGTAGCTACGCCTCTTATCTCTTTAATTAGATTCCAAAGTGCTAAAGACAGTGATCTTGGCTTGAGAGACACCTACACTATTATTGTCATTGGCTTATCATAATCACAGCTGACATTTATGCTTACTGTGTGCCAACCCCTCCCATGGGCACTTTATATTATCAGGTTTATTCCCAAGATGTCACAATGAGGTGCATCACTGTTGGGACCCCTATTTTGCAGATTTAGAAACTGAGACATAGGGTGTGAAGTGATTCACTGAGGATCACACAGCTAGTAAGGAACATAGCTGGGGACAGACACAGGGAGTCGTATGCTAAAGTCCTGGCTACTCACTACTGTATAATGCTTTTTATTATGCAGACAAGAAATTGATTACCAAAGAGAAGTTTTCAAGTTCTGTGGCCATAGCAACTGACCCTGGCAACTTAAGTAGGAAAAAAAATTCTTAGAAGGATATTGGATAGTTTTAAAAATTGATCTAAAGTCCAGGAAAGCAGGACAGGAGTATGGGCAGAAGCCAGGGAGGCTGGGACATATTGCAGAAGTGGTCTGGTAAGTCTGCACCTGCTAGGTGTCACCATGGACACTGAGCTCCAAACTGTCTCCTGGTCCTTTCTTTGCTTGCTCAGACATTTTCAGTTTTCTTGCAGAAACTTAATGTTTGGCCAAGCCTCAGACACCTGTGTGTGCTCCATCTGCCAAGGGTAAGGGAAGTGAGTATGTGGCCTCCTCCCTTGGCTTTTGCAGTAAGAAGTAGGACTCGGCTTCCCATCAAAACCCACACATTGAAGGCTTCCCCACAGGAGGAAGGGGGCGGTGGTTAGATGCTTGAGCAGTCAAAAAATGAGACATAGTCATGACAGCTCTCCTATTTGCAGTTTTGTGTCCATCCCACCAGCCAGTTCTACTCACTGAGAGCCACCTGCTAGGCACTTGCGTCCCATATCCAGTAGGAGAGCTGGCTGTGAAAGTCAGACTTAGGGTATTAAACAATAGCCCTGTGCTCTGGCATAGGAAAGAAATAACCCAGTTGGACGTACCACTGCCAGATGGCGCTCTAATTTCAGAAGATTTTCCCGAATGTTTAGAATCATTATAATCAAATGTCCTGCTAGAACCTTGAACATAATTACGCTCATCTTTTATCTTTTCAAACTTACTTCTTTTGCATTCTCTAAATCTATCAATCAATGACACTTTTTACCCAATTCTCTCTTTCCCATTCCCTTTGACTCCAGTATCCACAAAGTTACCAAACCTTAGCAGTTCTATATTTTTTAATGTCTAGAATTGGCTCTTTCTTCTCATTTTGACCGCCTCCCCCCCTTTTTTTGGCATGACCTACTTTATGTTTAATTGGACTGCATATCTCCAGTCTGCCCTTCCTTATGTCTGCCAAACCAAGATACTCTGGAGCACAGCTCTGTCTGTGTAACTCTCTTACTTTATAATCTTTTAGGGTGTAGTCTCCTGAGTTTGAGTTGCTCTGAACTCAAACACCATGATGTGGCCCTGGATGAGATCCCCAACCTAGTTCTTCACTCACCACCTTTGCATTCTCTTCCTTCCAGCCAAGCTGTGAGTGAATATTTGTGCGTTGACTGCTTACAGTGTGTAGGGCAACTGACTGTCTTTGGATATTTACTGATATATTATATCACATAAGTCTTATGTGAAATTATTTTATTCTTTGCATTTTGCAGATGAAGAGAAAGAGAGTTGACATTTTGGGCTTTTTTCCCTAGACCACTCTCACAGGAAATGGTAGAGCTGAGCTCCATACCTGGTCTTTGTCATTCAGAGGTCTTTGTTCTTCTAACACCTTCTACCACCCCTTTGCATTTACTTTCTAGTTCTCTCTGGAATCTCCTTTTCTTTTTTTTTTTTTCTACATGACCAAAACTTCCCCATCCTTCAGATGCCACCTTCTCAATGAAGTGTTCTTGAATCACTGTAGCCCCAAGAAATTTCTACCACCTCCGATTTCCCATGGCATTTCATCTCTTTGATAGAGCAACACTTTGTGTAATGGCCTTTCACATACAGGTCTTATGGGGAACCGTATGTGACTTCCTGCTTATTCCTTTGCATTATCAAGTACTATCATTGAGGGATGGAATGCTTCCTGATCCAAGGAATGTAAAATGGAAAAACAGTGATTTTAAAGGATCTATGTGATCATCACTGTTAATAACAAAAGGCAGCTTTTCTCTGACGCATCAGTGATATTTAGGTGAGATCAAATAAAACAGATTTTTCTCTTGCTTGTTTGTCCCATGACGACTTGGGTGGCAGGCAGGACAGCCAAGTGGAGCTGGAGTTGGGCTAGGGAGTGGGACAACAGGGCTGAGGCCCCTGGAAAATTCTGGCATGAAATTCAGGTCTAGGCAGGCAACACATTCATGGTGAGGAAGAAGAGAGGCCAAGAGATTGGCCAATCAAGGAAACTGAAAAACAGGGCAGGGGCAGAGGATCATGGAAAAATGCTAGAGAGCCACCCAGGCTGGGCCCCAAGGTTCTCGGACCTAGGGAGCATGCCAGGACACAGCTAAGAACGTTTTACTAGCAGAGTAGAGTGTGATCCTGAACCCATCCTTATTTTTTGCCCTGGGACAGAATGACTCCCAGGCTGTGGGTGGGCCCAGCCGAGAAGCAATTAGACACACTTGGCTGAGGTGAGGGTCTGTGGTGTGTGGATTGAGAGGCTGATGACAGTATTACTTTTTAAAAACCATGTTTCAAAATTGGTCATGGTTCATTTAAACACTGCGGCTTTGAGAGTTACCTCACAGCTATGTGTTTTGCCTTTAGTTCAGTGGATCCTGATGAACCAGAAATGCACTTTCTAATATATAGTGTGGAGATCCGATGGACTGGAACTTTTCAGTTCCTGCTAAATGTTAAAGGGCTGAATTCTCCACATTATCTAACCACCAGGTTAGTTTCAGAGCTCGTTTTAATGATGAAGGGGACCTACTAATTGGTATTTGGCTTCTAAATAGAGCAGTGATCTTGTATGCCTACTAGACGCTTTTCAGTAACATTTGGACGGAAAAGTGATCTTGGTCAATTAAATTATTCTGTCTGGAAGAAATGTAGGAATTTGAACAGATAAGAATCCTCCAAACACCAAATGAGGGAGGGACCAGGATAACTGGAGTTGCTACTTCTAAGTATTTGCATGACACAGATAATCCACAAAGCTAATTTATCCTCTGATGGTGTTAGAGCTTTTAGAAAGTAGTTTGTCCTCTCACTCAGCTGCAACTTTGGGATGACTTGGAGGGTAAATCTCTTTACTAACAGGATAGACACCCCCTGCCCCTGTTGCACAGCCCCAGTGAATAATTTCTGTCATGTGACTCGGCTGTGGGCCACCTCCACTCCCCTCTCCCTCCGCCCCAGCCCAAAGATCCTGTTTATCTGCTACTGTCAAGGTGTGCTTATCAGGAATCTGCTTTCCCTAGCTCAGACATCTCACTTCCTAAAAAAAGATGTTAATTAAAAAAGAAATAGAGCTGCCAAAAGTGAATTATTGAGTCTCATGGTTATCTTTGGACTCTGTACCTGTTGCTGTTGTCATTGTGATGGGGAGAGGAAGAGGTCCTAGAGCTGAGACCTCCAGCTACCATTCATTACCTGGTAGGGGAGGAGGAGGTATTTGCAGATAATGCAGTCCTGAATCTTAAATAAGACGGACTTCAACGAAAATTACCTTCCAGGTTTGCGTCAGATGTCTAGTTTGTGGTAAAGGCTTAGTTAGGCACATATGCTTAATGTGTTTCCTGAGAGCCTATGAGGTTTTTGATGAGCATCAGTTTTTTAAAAATTCCTGGTGTCGGTGTTCTTCATTTCTTCCCAGTGTGCTTTTTGTGCTGTTTATCCCTTGAATCCAAGAGATTCTAGTTTGATCGAGTAATTCAGTTTCTTGTCTGCATGATTCAGTTTCTCAAAAGAAAATTCATTTTCGTTGTTTAGATCTGTAGCTGTCTTTCATCTTCATTTCCTTGTTCTTGCGTGTTTTTTTTTCTTCTATCCACTGTAAATTTTCATTTCTCCAAGGCTGTATTTTCTCATATTCTTGAGCTCCTTATAATCATCGTAGAAAGACTAATGAAACTTTTTATTTTCTTTTTCAGATAGTATACAAATTTGCTAGGTATGTTGACAAGTACTTTCCTGGGTTCATTTTTATTATCGTTTATACTTAGCTCAGTGACTCACTTCTCCTTATGCCCTGAATTATAGTTGTTTAGGATCTGATTTACTTCTTTCTTGGATTCTTTGCTTCTTGAAGCTTCTTGCTTTTATCTGCTGTTTCAGAAACAATTGCATTGTTTCAGGAACTAATTGCTATTGCTTCTAAGGGAGCCTTTCTACATTTGAATGTTCTTTACTCATTCACTAAGTGATAATTCAACAAGCATTTGCTAAGCTCCTACTGTTTGAATCTCTAGTATGATAATAAATCAAAAATGATCTGAACATATTTTTAAATGACAGCAAACTTGAAGAGGATAAAGTATGATGCTCTAAGGCCCTGTTGCTCAAAGTGTGGTCCCTGGAGCACCCACACTGGCATCACCTGGGTGCTTATTAGGAATGCCAGTTCTCAGGCCCCTCCCAAGATTTACTGAACCAAAATATGCTTCTAATCAAGATACTCAGGTGATCTCTATGCATTTAAAATTTTAAGAAAATGTTAAAGATACATTTGTAGACTTTAATTATTTACCAATTATTGCTAAAATGTACAAATATAGAATACAGAAAGAACTTTATTTTAGTGATTAAAAAAAAGCTCGAGTGGATTCTAAGCCTTCAAAATTGGAGTGACATATCGCAGGGGCTTTGAGCCAAACTCACTTTTTTGGTTTGTTGGTAGTTCAGCAAATCATTTTGAACACTTCTCTGTGTGATATGGGAAGGTAGGAGACAGTTCTTGGTTTCATGGAACTTATATTTAGGAGACCATAATTATCCAATTATTAAAAATGCTTCTGAGGAGAACACAGGCAGCAACCTCTTCGACCTCAGCCACAGCAACTTCTTCCTAGGAAGATCACCAAAGGCAAGGGAAACAAGGGCAAAAATAAACTATTGGGACTTCATCAAGATCAAAAGCTTTTACACAGCAAAGGAAACAGTTAACAAAACCAAAAGACAACAGTCAGAATGGGAGAAGATATTTGCAAATGACATATCAGATAAAGGGCTAGTATCCAAAATCTATAAAGAGTCATCAAACTGAACAACCAAAGAACAAATAATCCAATCAAGAAATGGGCAGAGGACATGCACACACATTTCTGCAAAGAAGACATCCAGATGGCCAACAGACACATGAAAAAATCTCCGCATCACTCGGCATCAGGGAAATACAAATCAAAACCACAATGAGATACCACCTCACACCAGTCAGAATGGCTAACATTAACAAGTCAGGAAATGACAGATGCTTGTGAGGATGCAGAGAAAGGGGAACCCTCCTACATTCTTGGTGGGAATGCAAGCTGGTGCAACCACTCTGGAAAACAGCATGGAGGTTCCTCAAAAAGTTGAAAATAGAGCTACCCTATGACCCAGCAATTGCACTACTGGGTATTTACCCTAAAGATATAAATGTGGTGATCCCAGGGGCACGTGAACCCAAATGTTTATAGCAGCAATGTCCACAATAGCCAAACTATGGAAAGAACCTAGATGTCCATCAACAGATGAATGGATAAAGAAGAAGTGGCATATATATACAATGGAATACTATGCAGCCATCAAAAGAAATGAAATCTTGCCATTTGCGACGACATGGATGGAACTAGAGGGTATTATGCTTAGTGAAATAAGTCAATTGGAGAAAGACAACTATCATATGATCTCCCTGATATGAGGAAGTGGAGATGCAATGGGGGACAAATCATAAGAGACTCTTACTGTCACAAAAAAAAAACTGCTGGGGGTAAGGGGTTAGGGAGAGGGTGGGGGGGTTATGGACATCGGGGAGGGTATGTGCTATGGTGAGTTCTGTGAAGTGTGTAAACCTGGCGATCCACAGACCTGTACCCCTGGGGCTAATAACATATTATATGTTTATAAAAAATAAAAAAAAGAATGAAATCAGTAGTAATAAAGAGAAATCATCCTAACTCTGAAAAAAAAATGCTTCTGAGGACATAAAAAGAAAAGACTGATGCTTGCTACAACGTGGATGAACCTTTAGAAACATTATGCTCAGTGAAAGAATACTACACATTATATGACTCCATTCATACAAAAAGTCCAGAACTGGGAAATCCAAAGAGAAAAAAGGTGTTCAGTGTTAGCTTAGGGCTAAGGCAAAGACGCTGGAGGACAGGGCAGTGTTAACAAAAGGGTATAGATTTCTTTTTTTTTAACTGAAATTTAATCAATATACATTGTATAATTTTTTCAGGGATACAGGCCAGTGATTCATCAGTCTTATATAATACCCAGTGCTCATTACAACAAATACCCTCCCCAATGTTCACCACCCAGTTAACCTATTCCCCCACCCTTCTCCCCTCCAACAAACCTCAGTTTGTTTCCTAAGATTAAGAATCTCTTATGGTTTGCCTCCCTCTCTTGTTTTGTCTTGTTTGAGTTTTCACTTTGTGCCAATCATTATGCTAGAACTAGGATTATAACAATGCCGAGTTTCTGCCCCATATTACTTCCATGATGTCATTTAGGTGGCTAAAGTCCTTTAATACCAGGGCCTGAGTCTTCTTCGCTCGCTTCCCTAGCATCTAGGTAATGCCTGTCATATCAGTGATGTCAATAAAAGTTTGCTGAATTATGTTAGTTAAACCCACTATCAGTATGTGTGATTTTGGGGTGATTTTTCTAATAATGATGACATACATATTATAGCTAGTAGTAATTACCAGACTACTGGTAGTCCCTGGTAGTAAGTACCTACCATCAATTAATACCAAAAGAATTATCTTTCCTCCATAGCTATGCACCCACTAGATGTCCCACAAAGGACTCACTCCTTTTTGTCCCTCCCTTCCCCTCTCCATCTCATCTCTTCATCCCACTGAATCTACTTCTAAATATATGTCAGGTCCATCCTGTCCACTCCAACCTCATAGCTACTATTTTCAGTCTTCATTATTTCTCACCTGTGTTAATCTAATGATCTCCCAATTCATCTGACTTATGTTGTTGGAAATCAGCATTCTATTCTGTTGCCAAGAGAGTGTTCTTCAATGCAATGTGGATGTCTAGTCCCAGCTTAAAAGACTCCAGGATACATGAAGAATACAATCCCTCAACAAGTCCTTCTTGCCCATATATCCAGCTTCACCTCCCTTCCTCTGCACTCATCAGGCTGCATTCCCTTGTACCAAAGTGCTTGCTCGCATAATCCCTTCGGTGGCTTTGCTCAGCTGTTTTGTTCTAGTTCTAAGACTTCATTCAAACATTACCTCACTTCCTCCCCTGGACATCTTGCTCTCTTTCTGTGGTTCTACAGTGCCCTGGACATACTTCCTAATGGCATCCTTCACTTTTTAATATAATTGTCATTTCTCAGTTTCCCATGCAATGTAGGATTTGCTTGAGTTCCTCATAAATTTTGATGGAAGTTGATGGAAAAAACCACTTATAATGATCTAAGTTTAGAAATTTAATCTTTCATACGGTTACACAAAATAATTTTCACACTGATTTTGAATGCCCTGAATTACTTGGGAATACAGCCACCCAATAAATTGAGGGAAGATTTTACTTTGTTGTATTGGTAACTACCATTTTGCAAGATACACCATGGATGGCTGCATTGCCCGACTCAATTGTGTCACCAGTTCCAGAGGTCCTGGATCAGTCTCCGATTTCTCTACTGTGTGTGTCCTGACTTGGTGTGAGTGTGTGGATATGTACTTTCTTAGCCCTTGTTTTAAAATGTCAACTATGAAGCTTTCATGGGAAGGCTTCATGCTGTTTTTCTGTGTATATGTCTTTATTTAGTCCTTATTTCAAATTACAAAACATGTGCAAAAGCATATTGAATGGTGTCTTATTTCTCATAATTCTAAACTTGTCCATTAAGAATATATGCAAATATTTTCCTCCTTGTGTTTTCTGGTGTCGTCATACCTGAATCATTATGTATTGAAGGGTGTGCTATTTTGTTATAAATCGCCTTCTTTTTACTTTTTCTTTATATTATAGCTGGGAGATGATACTGGTTTTATAAATGATAGAAAAGGATAGATAATATGAATGTTTAATGATCAAGGGTGATTTTAGAGCAAAGATATAGACTTGTATTTTGTCACACTGATCTTTCAAAATAAATAGATTTTCAAAAGATTTTACTTAAATCTCAGTTTGTTAACATACAGCATAATATTAATTTCAGGTGTACACTTAGTGATTCAATACAACAGCTGATGATCATATTTTTCTTAAAGATTTTATTTATTTCAGAGAGATAGTGAACGAGAGAGAGAGAGAAAGAGAGAGAGAGAGAGGAAGAGAACACAAGTAGGAAGAACAGCAAGCAGAGGGAGAGGGAGAAACAGACTCCTCGCTGAGCAGAGAGCCCCACATGGGGCTCAAGGCAGGCTCAAATTCAGGACCCTGGGATCATGACCTGAGCCAAAGGCAGCCACTTAACTGACTGAGCCACCCAGGGGCCCCAATCATATTTTTAATAAATACTTGTTAAGCCACTTGGATACATCTTCTTGTTTTCTCCACAAGGATTTGATAATCTCTCTTTTGTAAAGGGGGAAAGAGGAAAAAAAGAAGCTCAGTGAATAGATTAAAGGCACCCGCTGGTCAGGGGAGAGCTGGCAGAGGGCCTGGGCTGATGGAAAAGTGGTGTCCTATCCTTCATTAGGCACTGGTCTGGGCTGTGTGATACCTGGGTTTAGTCATTGATACACCAGGGCCATCTGTCTCACTTTGAGCATGTTCTTAGAGCCTTCTGAGCCTCATTTTCTACATATGTAAAATAAAAAGAGTAGATTTGATTAATTTGATTTTTTCACATTTGTTCCAATAACTGTCCCTGCAAGAACACAATGAAAGACAGATGCATTTACTACCAGAAAATTTGACTATATAATATCAATGGAATAAAATAAGAGCACTTTTCCATGAAAAAGGCAAACTTCCAACGAAGAATGGTCAAGTGTTTTTTCCTACTGATAGCTGTTCAGTTTTTCTGCCATCCACTGGCACTGGCTGGCAGGTAAGCAGAGCTGAAAAGGTTAGGGAAAGATTGCAAAAGAAAAGATTCCAATTGAAAAAATTCTATTATTTTTCTTTCTGAAGTTTGGGAGAATAGTGTGTGATTCTGTTTGGTGGTGGGACATAGTATGAGAATTGAAAGCCTAGTTGATTACTAAATCATTTTTATCATTAAGAGGTCTTTTTGGCCCAGGTCCCCCTAAGTCCAGGACATTTTTTTTCAGGTAGGGTTGTTAGATTTAACAAATAAAAATCCAGGACACTCAGTTAAGTTTGAATATTAGGTAAACAACAAATAGTTATTTTAGTATAAGGATGTTCCAAATGTTGCACAATACAATCTGATTTCTAAGACAGCTCATGTTATCAGTCCACTAATGTCTGAGGGTTTAAAGTCCAAAAATATCATAAGGTTTTTCTTTGAAGTGGCTTGTAGGGGCACTGGTGCTTTAGGGAGTTAATTCAGACAACTGTTGAGTAAGAACAAAGTGCTTTGGCTTGACTAGGAATAGCTGTTGAGTTTGGCCAAGGAACTCTGGTAAGGGTTACCAACTCCAAACATTAAACTGTGAAAAGCCCGCTGGCAGTTACACCTGGAAGTCCACAGTAAAGACTGGAAAGAGTGACTGAGGCCTCCTCCCAGCCCCCGACTAACCTCCCACTCAGGACAGCCCTGAGGTGGTGAGAGGTGATTTTCGTGTGGTTTTCATCCTGTGAATCCCATTTGTATGGCCTCTAACAGAGGACGACCCTAACTACCCCCCAGCCGGCAACAAGTGTGCTCATGTAAATATTGCAATAAAACAGTGCTGCTCAGTGTCTGTGATCCGTACAGCTGGGGGGCCTATAATGGGGCTGGGAGAAGTGACAGGGACAGATGGAGTCGGCATTTGACAGGGAAGGAACAGTTGGAGTTTAGCTTCAGCCTTGGAGCATAAAAACATCTGGGAAATAAAATGAGTAAAGCTGACTGGAAATGTGAACTTTTGCCAAGAGTGTGTAAGAAAGGTGCGTTGAGGAACTGGGGCAGATACCATTTCCCTCTTCTTGGCCCCCAACCTTGAGAGTTTAAAAAAAAAACAAAAAACAAGCAACAATAAGATATCATGTTGTTACATGTGGGAAAATTGGCCATATTTATAAAAGTTAATTTTGGCTTTTCCAGTTTCCCTCCTGTGGTAATAAGCTGGGTGCTCAGGAGAGAGAGTAGAGCTTCCATGGGATCTGAGAGGATGTGGACCCGCAGAACACTAACCCCTTCTGGAATCTTCAGATGTCAGAGCAGTTCTCTCTAGATGCAGGAACAAGAGGAATTTTGAGGATAAGATGGCAAAATGGGAAAACAATAGTGACAAGATTCAGAGAGTGTGATGACTTAGAGGAAGATTCATTCTTCACTGGATGGGACTAGCCCCGGAGGCCAGAGGCCTGAAGGAAAAGAATGTTTAGTGAACACAGCATCCCTGATCCACTCAGCTGTTAATGTCCAGCTGCAGAGGGGACTGTGAGGTCAGCCATGTCCTTCTGGCTCCTTACAGCCCTCTTTTCCCAGCAGGAAATAGAAGACCGGTATGGTCTTCTGTGGTATGTGGCATGCATCCTCTTCCTAGTGACCATAGTCCTCCTATGTCTCTGCTGTGGACCCTCCTTCCAGACTGTTCTCTGAGGTCATGCTGCTCCTTATCTCTTATCCTTCTGTGCCCTGTGGCACACTTCTTTCACTCCCCAAACTCTAAGCTCTCACTTCCAACTTGTTCTTCTGTGTCCATCTCATTTCTACAGTACCGGCCTTCAAACTTGCTTGAATTTCCTGACTGAATATACCTACTACCAACAATCTTTGAGGAATCATTTCCAAAATTTATTTCCTTATAAACTGTAGAAAGGAATTATGTAAGTGTGTGTATAAATGTAAGTATATACAATGTTTGGAATATTAGAAGTAAATACATACAATATTAAAATAGGAGCCTAAGTAAATATGTAAGTTAAAATATTAAAATATAGGAATAAAAAATGGAAGAGGTCAAGAAATTATTAAAATGAATTTGTTTTCTTCCCACCTCTCTGTCTGTCCCCTTGGCCAAACCTTGGAATGCAGTTGTGCCTTTTGGAGACCCCTGCTGCACAGGGGCTTCATCTTGGTCTGAATCCGATCTCCTAAGACATTGCCCTCACCTCCTTGCTGGCTCCGCTTTACTGACCTGGAGAGACCACAATTCTAGTTCCCAGTACTTGAGATCAGACTTACTTGAGAATCTTTAGCTCAAAGTACTGACTTTCTAGCTTTCCCTCAGTATCATGAGTCAGTGATAAACATCGGAATAATCTCATAGTGCCTCTGGTTGCTTCTCTGAACAAGGAATATTTCATCAAATGGCAGTTCATTCCAGAGCAGATGTGGGGGTAAGTATGCTTCTAAGTAATAATGTGGGAACACCCCCAGAGGTGGTAAATCTCGGAACTGGGAGAAGCTGTGTCTCGGAGAAACCTGAGACTATTGAAACCGAGGTGGAAATTTTAGGAAATTCTATTGCAAATGAGCCCTGGGCCCCACTCAGATGTACATGCAATTAAATTTATGTAAAAGTCAAAACAAATTGTGAAACATTTCGAAAATATTGAGAAAGAAGATTGGAAATGAATCCTACTAAGTAATGTAAAATACCACTCAAATTACTACCTCATTCCTAAAAACACTGTTTCTCTATATGCTGAGTTTCTCCATCTATTGATTTGTAGATAATACCAACTTCCTTAGGTCCAGCATGGTTTTGACTAGGATAATTCAGTTGCACAACTGTTAGAGTCCCTTGGAACACACATTATAGGGGACAAGCCTGCTACACCCGCATGAGCTCATTTTGGAACCTGTGGACCCAGCTTCACTCTGTTAACAGCTGTCAAGTAAGGAAAGCACTTCCACCATTGAATTGCTGCATTCCCCAGTGGCATTACTGCCCTGGAATATTCAGAACTTCTAAACTATTCCATTCTGTCCGTTGACTCTTGGTTTTCTGCACAGTCCATAATATCTCATTTAAGAAGGAGGTGGATAGGGAACGCCTGGGTGGCTCAGTTGGTTAAGCAGCTGCCTTCGGCTCAGGTCATGACTCCAGGTCCTGGGATCGAGTCCCACATCAGACTCCTTGCTCAGCAGGGAGCCTGCTTCTCCTTCTGCCTCTGCCTGCCACTCTGTCTGCCTGTGCTCACTCTCTCTGTCAAATAAATAAATAAAATCTTGAAAAAAAAAAAAAGAAGGAGGTGGATAAGGTCTCACCGTCTTTCCTTCACTTCTCCATCTTGAATACCTAAATTAGTATTCATGTAAGAAAAAGGCCTACTCCTTATCATGGTAGGTATTAATGTGCTTTAGAAACATAGCTTTAGGAAGAAAATGGGGAGATGTTAGTTAGAGGGCAATTCAACAATAGTGATAAATTTTTTTTTTGAGCTGAAAAAGATTGACCAGGATGTTAGAGATGCTTCTTGAATCATAGCCTAATTTTTTGGCAAGTATCACGTTTCCTTTGGCCAAAAAAAAAAAAAAAAAGAAAGTCATTGGGAGGTATCTTTTTTGTCTTCCTTCTGTATTACACCCCAGTGTTTTTCTGCTTTGCTTCCCCTTGTTAGAAGTTCAACTTTAGGAAAATAATGTAGAGAGCAAAGCATTTTGTGTTTTGATTGGCCTTAAAGAAATGTTACATTCAGCTCTGAATTAGTGCTTTGTTCTAAACCTTGAAAATATGAGTTCATAACTGACTTAGTGGTTTTGGAATCATCTTTTAAATCTGTAGATTATAGTGATATTACTTTAAATTGGAATATACATATATATTTAATTTAATCTTTTATTAACATATAATGTATTATTTGTTTCAGAGGTACAACTCTATGATCCATTAGTCTTACACAATTCACAGCACTCACCATAGCACATACCATCCCCAATGTCCATCACCCAACTACCCCATCCCTCCCACACTTCACCCCTCCAGGAACCCTCAGCTTGTTTCCTGAGATTTTTGTTTGTTTGTTTGTTTTTCTTTAAGATTTTTATTTAAACATATAATGTAACCCCACCACCCTCTCCCAACCCCTCTCCCCCCCGCCACCCCCCTCAGTTTGTTTTATGACATTAAGAGTCTCTTTTGGTTTGTCTCCCTCCCGATCCCATCTTGTTTCATTTTTTCTTTTCCTACCCCCTTAACCCCCACCCCCGTTGCATCTCCACTTCCTCATATCAGGGAGATCATGTGATAGTTGTCTTTCTCCAGTTGACTTATTTCGCTAAGCATAATATGCTCTAGTTCCATCCATGTCGTCGCAAATGGTAAGATTTCATTTCTTTTGATGGCTGCATAGTATTCCATTGTATATATATACCACCTCTTCTTTACCCATTCATCTGTTGATGGACATCTAGGTTCTTTCCATAATGTGGCTATTGTGGACATTGCTGCTATAAACATTTGGGTACACATGCCCCTTCGGATCACTACGTTTGTATCTTTAGGGTAAATACCCAGTAGTGCAATTGCTGGGTTATAAGGTAGCTCTATTTTCAATTTTTTGAGGAACCTCCATGCTGTTTTCCAGAGTGGTTGCACCAACTTGCATTCCCACCAACAGGGTAGGAGGGTTCCCCTTTCTCCACATCCTCGCCAGCATCTGTCATTTCCTGACTTGTTCATTTTAGCCATTCTGACTGCTGTGAGGTGGTATCTCATTGTGGTTTTGATTTGTATTTCCCAGTGATGTGGAGCATTTTTTCATGTGTCTGTTGGCCATCTGGATGTCTTCTTTGCAGAAATGTCTGTTCATGTCCTCTGCCCATTTCTTGATTGGATTATTTGTTCTTTGGGTGTTGAGTTTGCTAAGCTCTTTATAGATTTTTGATACTAGCCTTTTATCTGATATGTCATTTGCAAATATCTTCTCCCATTCTGTCAGTTGTCTTTTGGTTTTGTTGACTGTTTCCTTTGCTGTGCAAAAGCTTTTGATCTTGATGAAGTCCCAATAGTTCATTTTTTTCCCTTGCTTCCCTTGCCTTTGGCGTTGTTCCTAGGAAGAAGTTCCTGCGGCTGAGGCCGAAGAGGTTGCTGCCTGTGTTCTCCTCAAGGATTTTGATGGATTCCTTTCTCACGTTGAGGTCCTTCATCCATTTTGAGTCTATTTTCGTGTGTGGTGTAAGGAAATGGTCCAATTTCATTTTTCTGCATGTGGCTGTCCAATTTTCCCAACACCATTTGTTGAAGAGGCTGTCTTTTTTCCATTGGATATTCTTTCCTGCTTTGTCGAAGATTAGTTGACCATAGCGTTGAGGGTCTATTTCTGGGCTCTCTATTCTGTTCCATTGATCTATGTGTCTGTTTTTGTGCCAGTACCAGACTGTCTTGATGATGACAGCTTTGTAGTAGAGCTTGAAGTCTGGAATTGTGATGCCACCAACTTTGGCTTTCTTTTTCAATATTCCTTTGGCTATTTGAGGTCTTTTCTGGTTCCATATAAATTTTAGGATTATTTGTTCCATTTCTTTGAAAAAATTGGATGGGATTTTGATAGGCATTGCATTAAATGTGTAGATAGCTTTAGGTAACATAGACATTTTCACAATATTTATTCTTCCAATCCATGAGCATGGAACATTTTTCCATCTCTTTGTGTCTTCCTCAATTTCTTTCATGAGTACTTTATAGTTCTCTGAGTATAGATTCTTTGCCTCTTTGGTTAGGTTGATTCCTAGGTATCTTGGTTTTGGGTGTAATTGTAAAGGGTATTGACTCCTTAATTTCTCTTTCTTCTGTCTTGTTGTTGGTGTAAAGAAATGCAACTGATTTATGTGCATTGATTTTATATCCTGACACTTTACTGAATTCCTGTACAAGCTCTAGCAGTTTTGGAGTGGAGCCTTTTGGGTTTTCCACATATAGTATCATATCATCTGCAAAGAGCGATAGTTTGACTTCTTCTTTGCCAATTTGGATGCCTTTAATTTCTTTTTGTTGTTGTCTGATTGCTGAGGCTAGGACTTCTAGTACTATGTTGAATAGCAGTGGTGATAACGGACATCCCTGCCATGTTCCTGACCTTAACGGAAAAGCTCTCATTTTTTCTCCATTGAGAATGATACTTGCCGTGGGTTTTTCATAGATGGCTTTGATAATATTGAGGTATGTGCCTTCTATCCCTACACTTTGAAGAGTTTTGATTAGGAAGGGATGTTGCACTTTGTCAAATGCTTTTTCAGCATCTATTGAGAGTATCATATGGTTCTTGTTCTTTCTTTTGTTAATGTACTGTATCACATTGATTGATTTGGGGATGTTGAACCAACCCTGCTGCCCTGGAATAAATCCCACTTGGTCGTGGTGAATAATCCTTTTAATGTACTGTTGGATCCTATTGGCTAGTATTTTGGTGAGAATTTTCGCAGCTGTGTTCATCGAGGATATTGGTCTGTAATTCTCTTTTTTGATGGGATCCTTGTCTGGTTTGGGGATCAAGGTGATGCTGGCCTCATAAAATGAGTTTGGAAGTTTTCCTTCCATTTCTATTTTTTGGAACAGTTTCAGGAGAATAGGAATTAATTCTTCTTTAAATGTTTGGTAGAATTCCCCTGGGAAGCCATCTGGCCCTGGGCTTTTGTTTGTTTGGAGATTTTGGATGACTGTTTCAATCTCCTTACTGGTTATGGGCCTATTCAGGTTTTCTATTTCTTCCTGGTTCAGTTTTGGCAGTTTATATGTCTCTAGGAAAGCATCCATGTCAAATTTGTTGGCATAGAGTTGCTCATAATATGTTCTTATGATTGTTTGTATTTCTTTGGTGTTGGTTGTGATCTCTCCTCTTTCATTCATGATTTTATTTATTTGGGTCCTTTCTCTTTTCTTTTGGATAAGTCTGGCCAGGGGTTTATCAATCTTATTAATTCTTTCAAAGAACCAGCTCCTAGTTTCATTGATTTGTTCTATTGTTTTTTTGGTTTCTATTTCATTGATTTCTGCTTTGATCTTTATTATTTCTCTTCTCCTGCTGGGTTTAGGCTTTCTTTGTTGTTCTTTCTCGAGCTCCTTTAGGTGTAGGGTTAGGTTGTGTATTTGAGACCTTTCCTGTTTCTTGAGATAGGCTTGTATCGCTATATATTTTCCTCTCAGGACTGCCTTTG
>RCUC01116065.1:0-50703 GCA_003697995.1 Taxidea taxus jeffersonii | reverse complement strand
TGTGGAGCACTTTCTCATGTGTCTGTTGGCCATCTGGATGTCTTCTTTGCAGAAATGTCTGTTCATGTCCTCTGCCCATTTCTTGATTGGATTATTTGTTCTTTGGGTGTTGAGTTTGCTAAGCTCTTTATAGATTTTGGATACTAGCCCTTTATCTGATATGTCATTTGCAAATATCTTCTCCCATTTTGTCAGTTGTATTTTGGTTTTGTTGACTGTTTCCTTTGTTGTGCAGAAGCTTTTGATCTTGATGAAGTCCCAATAGTTCATTTTCCCCTTTGCTTCCCTTGCCTTTGGCATTGTTCCTAGGAAGAAGTTGCTGCGGCTGAGGTCGAAGAGGTTGCTGCCTGTGTTCTCCTCAAGGATTTTGATGGATTCCTTTCTCACACTGAGGTCCTTCATCCATTTTGAGTCTATTTTCATGTGTGGTGTAAGGAAATGGTCCGATTTCATTTTTCTGCATGTGGCTGTCCAATTTTCCCACCACCATTTGTTGAAGAGGCTGTCTTTTTTCCATTGGACATTCTTTCCTGCTTTGTTGAAGATTAGTTGACCATAGAGTTGAGGGTCTACGTCTGGACTCTCTATTCTGTTCCATTGACCCATGTGTGTTTTTGTGCCAGTACCATACTGTCTTGATGATTACAGCTTTGTAATAGAGCCTGAAGTCTGGAATTGTGATGCCACCAACTTTGGCTTTCTCTTTCAATATTCCTTTGGGTATTTGAGGTCTTCTCTGGCTTCATATAAATTTTAGGATTGTTTGTTCCATTTCTTTGAAAAAAATGGATGTGATTTTGATAGGGATTGCATTAAATGTGTAGATCGCTTTAGGTAGCATAGATATTTTCATAATATTTGTTCTTCCAATCCATGAGCATGGAACATTTTCCCATTTCTTTGTGTCTTCGTCAGTTTCTTTCAGGAGTACTTTATAGTTTTCTGAGTATAGATTCTATGTCTCTTTGGTTAGGTTTATTCCTAGGTATCTTACGGTTTTGGGTGCAATTGTAAATGGGATTGACTCCTTAATTTCTCTTTCTTCTGTCTTGTTGTTGGTGTAAAGAAATGCAACTTATTTCTGTGCATTGATTTTATATCCTGACACTTTACTGAATTCCTGTACAAGTTCTTGCAGTTTTGGAGTGGAGTCTTTTTGGTTTTCCACATAGAGTATCACATCATCTGCAAAGAGTGATAGTTTGACTTCTTCTTTGCCGATGTGGATGCCTTTAATTTCTTTTTGTTGTCTGATTGCTGAGGCTAGGACTTCTAGTACTATGTTGAACAGCTGTGGTGATAATGGACATCCCTGCCGTGTTCCTGACCTTAGCAGAAAAGGTCTCAGTTTTTCTCCATTGATAATATTTGTGGTGGGTTTTTCATAGATGGCTTTGATGATATTGAGGTATGTGCCCTCTATCCCTACACTTTGAAGAGCTTTGATCAGGAAAGGATGCTGTACTTTGTCAAATGCTTTTTCAGCATCTATTGAGAGTATCATATGGCTCTTTTTCTTTCTTTTATTAATGTATTGTATCACATTGATTGATTTGCAGATGTTGAACCAAACTTGCAGCCCTGGAATAAATCCCACTTGGTCATGGTGAATAATCCTTTTAATGTACTGTTGGATCCTATTGGCTAGTACTTTGGTGAGAATTTTCGCATCTGTGTTCATCAAGGATATGGGTCTCTAATTCTCTTTTTTGATGGGATCCTTGTCTGGTTTGGGGATCAAGGTGATGCTGGCCTCATCAAATGAGATAAACTAGTTGAAAAACATTAAAAGAGGAAAGGGTAATATTTAAAAAAATCAGCAGAAGAAAAAAGATTTAAAAAATTAATTAACTTTGCAAGACTAAAGATTCATGGGAGAAAGCCATGAATTCCATGCTTTGCTTTCTCCTCCTCTGGAATTCCACTGTTCTCCTTGGTAAGTGAACTTGATCTTGGCTGGATTTCTTGTTGATCTTCTGGGGGAGGGGCCTGTTGTAGTGATTCTCAAGTGTCTTTGCTGGAGGCGCAAGTACACCGCCTTTACCAGGGGCCAGGCTAAGTAATCTGCTCGGGAGCTTTTGTTCCCTGAATGCTTTCCCTAGAGTTCCAGAAGATTGGAATGAAAATGGCGGCCTCCCAATCTCCTGCCTGGAAGAGCCGAGAGCTCGGGGCCCCACTCCTCAGTGCGCCCTCAGAGAAAAGCACTCAATCACTCCCATCTCCCTGGCCTCCAGCTGCGCTCCGAGCTCACCTAGCCTGTCACCAAGTGTCTCTGTCTGTGGCACATAGCCCCGCCTGGAGTCTCTGAATCCTGTAGATCCCTGAGCTCTTCTATGTCAGAGTCTCCCCGGACCTTGTGGGGACCCCACTCATAGAGCACAGCCTGTGTCACGGATTATGGGTCAAGGTAACCCTGAGTTGAGAGCTCACTCCTTGGCTCCATCTCTGTAGCCGGCTTCCCTGCTCTAATACCTTTGAGCTCAATGACACTAAGACACCCTGATCCTTCTGTGACCCCGCGGGATCTGTGGCCACACTCTCCCTGCATGGGCTTCACCCCGGTTTAGTCTCTGGAGCGATGTCCCTCAGTGGAGCAGACTTTTAAAAGTCCTGATTTTGTGCTCCATTGCTCTGCCACTTGCTGGGAGCCGGCCCCTCCCTCCGGGGTCTATCTTCTCATTGCTTTGGATTCACTTCTCCACTGGTCCTACCTTTCAGAAAGTGGTTGATTTTCTGTTTCTAGAATTGTTGCTCTTCTTCTCTTCGATCTCCTGTTGGATTTGTAGGTGTTCAGAATGGTTTGATAAGCTATCTAGATGATCTCCTGCTATCTGATGTCGTCTCAGCCTGCTACTTCTCCACCATGACTCCTCCCCCTCCATTCCTTTTGATGGCTGAGTAATATTCCATTGTAGATATATATACCACATCTTCCTTTTACATTCATTAGTTGTTGAACTCTTAGGCTCTCGCCATAATTTGGATATTGTCGATAATGCTTCTATAAACTTTGTGGTGCGTGTATCCCTTTGGTGTGCTAATGTAAATTGTACTTTTTTCAATTCCATTGCAATTTTCTCACAAATTTATTACTTCCTTCCTTCTGTTTGCTTTGTGTTTATCTTGGCCCCTTTTTTTGTGGTTTTTTGAGATGGAGTGCTTCAATTATTGATTTGAGATTTTTCTTTTTGCTAATGCATATAACTCAGTGTTTCAAATTTCACTCTCAGCACTACTTTAGCTGCATCCCATGAATTTTAATATGTAATATCCTTTATGTTCATCCTGTGGAGTGTCTTTTTACCTTTGCTTGTCTCTTACACTATTCCTTTATATAGATTCAAGTCTTTGACCTATGTCATTTTATTTCTTCCAGAAAACGTTTTTGATTTCTTGCAAGCAGTTCTACTGGCAATGAATACTCACTATTTTTGTTTGCCTGAGAAAAATTTTATATCTCTTTCACTTTTGAAGGATAATTTCATAAATACAAAATTCTAGGTTGGTGTGTATTTTTTTAAGAAGACTTTAAATATTTTACTTTACTCTCCTTTACTTTGCATGATTTCTGAGACATCAGACATAATTTTTAAATTTGCTTCTCTATAGGTAAGATATTTTTCCCTTTTTCTTATCTCAAGATTTATTCTTTTTCTGTTTCCTGCAGTATGAATATGATATACCTATGTGTATTTTGTGGGGTTTTGCTTGTTGTTCTTTTGTTTTGCATTTATCCTGCTAAGTTCTCTAAGCTTGCTGGATCTATGATTTGGTGTCTGACATTTATTTGAGGGATTTCTTGGTCATTATTGCTTCAAATATTTCTATTGTTTCATTTTCTTCTTCTGGTATCCCCATTATGCAAATGTTATATATTTTTGAATTGTTCTACAGTTCTTATATATGTTGTTCTGTTTTTATTTCTGTCTTTTATATCTTTTCACTATTTGGTTTTAGAAGTTTTTGTTGACATATCCCTAACCACAGAGATTCTTTTCACAGACATGCCATCTACTAATAAGCCCATCAATGTCAATCTTCATTTCTGTTGCAATGCTTTTGATCATTGACATTTCTGTTTGTTTCTCAATTAGGATTTCTAACTCTCTTGTTATATTACCTGTTTGTTCTGACATGTTTTCTGCTTTTTAAAAACTATAGTCCTAGCCTATAAATCATAGTTATTTTACATTCCTGGTCTGTAATTCTAACATCCTTGTCATATCTGAATCTGTTTCAGATTCTTGCTCTGTCTCTTCAAAGTATGGGGTGTTTTTGATTTGCCTTTTAGTATACCTTGTAATTTTTTGTTAAATGTCAGACACGGTGTACTGGGTGAAAGGAACTCTGATAAATAGACCTTTAGTTAGTAGTGGTAAAATGTGGTGTGGGGAAGTAGTCTATAGTCTTACAATTACTATCACTATTATAGTTAGTCTGTGCACCTGGCCTGTGAATTTCACAAGTGCTCTTTAGCACCATCCACAAGCTTTAAGTGAAGCAGAATAGGTAGAGAAAGCTTCAGTTGGTTATTTCACTTCCTCCAGGTTGATTAGGCACTGAGAAATCCCCACTAGGTTAGGCTATGGTAAAATAGTTTTTCTTTTTCTTTTTCTTTTTTTTTTAATGTAGGCCTTGTTAAGAAGAACAGAATGCTTTAACACATTTTAAAATATACTTTTTCCTTGACTTACAGTATGTTTGCATCCCAATAAACCCATCATAATTTGAAAATATAATAAGTCAAAAATGTATTTAATGCACCTAAGCTATTGAACATCATAGCTTCATCTAGCCTAATTTAGAAATGCTCAGAACACATTAGCTTACAGTTGGGTAAACTAATCTAACACAAAGCCTATTTTATAGAAATTGTTGAATATTTCATGTAACTTATTGAATAGTATATGTAATGTGAAAAACAGAATGGTTGCATGGTACAGAATGATTGTAAGTGTATTGGTCATTTATCCTAGTTACGTGTTTGACTGGTAGTTGTGGCTCATCTCTTTTTCCCAGCATCACTAGAGAGTATTGTACTGCATATTTCTAGCCTGGAAAAAGACTATAATTCATAATTTGAAGTATGATTTCTAATGAACACATATTGCTTTTACACCACCGTAAAGTTGAAAATCTTAAGTCTAATCATCTTAAATTGGGGATTATCTGTAGTCACTTTTTTCCTGCCCTTGCCTGACATGGATGAGGGGTTCTTCCCTCATATTCACAGTGAGAACTTGATAGACCTCCTGGAGGTAGAACTCATAAAAATATGGGGACCTCTTTATGACTGACCACCCTTCCTGTAGTTTTTAAGTTTAAGGCTTTCCACACTGAGCCTTCAGCAATTTGTCAATTATACTTTAGATTTTGTTTTGTTTTTTAACCTCAGTACTGATTCCCACAGAGGTTTCTGTTCCAATAAGTTGTGATTCTCTATATTCACTTGCTTATCTCTCCAATCCTGGGGTCAGTGGTTTGCCCTATGACCTCATTTATCTGGCATATCTAGGAGAATTTGTTAATTTATTAATTTTTAGCTTTTTCTTTGGGTTAAGATAAAGTAAAACTCCAAGCTTCATACATGCAAGAGCAGAAACTAAACCTCAAATATATATATTTTTTATTTCCCTTTAGATTTCCTCTTTGACCTGTGGATTATTTAGAGATGTGCTGTGTAACTCCCAAACATTTGGAGATTTTCTTGTTATCTTTCTATTATTAACTTATACTTTGGTGCAACTATGGTCAGAAACATATGCTGTATGATTTCATTTTTCAATTTGCTGATGTTTGTTTAATGGTCCAGGATGCATTTTAACTTGATAGGTGTTCCCTGGGCACTTAAAAGAAATGTGTATATTACTGTTGTTTGGTTGTGTGCTCTATAAATGTCCATTAGATCCTATTGATTGAAGGTAGTTTTATCTTTGCTTGCATAAGAGGCTGTACATAATTAATGTATACAACCCAGTGGGTGTGAAGATAAGTATACATCCATGAAACCATCCCCACAATCTATGTCATAAACCTGTACATCATTATCAACTTTCCGCTTATTTTTTAATTATTACTGTTATTTATTATTATTATTTTGTGATAACACTTCATAGTATCTACCCTCTTGGAAAATTTTTTAAGTATACAATATAGTATTTTTTACTATAGGCCACATGCTATGCAGTAGATCTCTAGAGTTTATTCATCTTGTGTAACTGAAACTTTGTATGCTTTGACTAATTCCTCCCCATTTCACCCTACCCTCACCCCTATTCTACTCTCCATTTCTATGAATTAAAAATCAGTAGTATTATGTAGCATTTGTCCTTCTGTGTCTGGTTTATTTCCCTTAATGTAATAGCCTCCAGTTTCATCCATGTTGTTGCAAGGCTTTTAAGGCTGAATGATATTCCATTGTATGTATATTCTCCATTTTCTTTATCCTTTCTTCTCTTGATAGGCATTAGGTTGTTTCCAATTGGATATTGTGAATAGTGCTTCAGTGAATATGGAAATGAAGGTATCTCTTTGAGATAGTGATTTAAACTTCTTTGGGTATATACCCAGAGGTGGGATTGATGAATCACATGACAGTTCTATTTTTAGTTTTTTTTTTGAACTTCAGTACGGTTTTCCATACTGACTGCACCAATTTACATTCCCATCAATAGTGTTTAAGGGTTCCCATTTTACCACATCCTCTCCAACAGTTGTTATTTTGTATTTAATTGCTAATAGTCATCCTAGTAGGTATGAGGTGATATCTCATTATTCTTTTGATTTGCATTTCCCTGATGATTAATGATGTTGCATACTTTTTCATATATTTGCTGGCCATTTGTATGTCTTCTTTGGAAAAATGTCTATTCAGTTCCTTTGCCTATTTTTAAAAAATATTTTATTTATTTATTTTTCAGAGAGAGCAAGCACAGGCAGACAGAGTGGCAGGCAGAGGCAGAGAGAGAAGCAGGCTCCCTGCCGAGCAAAGAGCCCGATGCGGGACTCAATCCCAGGACGCTGGGATCATGACCTGAGCCAAAGGCAGCCGCTTAACCAACTGAGCCACCCAGGCATCCCTCCTTTGCCTATTTTAAAATCAAATCATAACCTGTCTATCTATCTATCATCTATCTCTATATGTCATTTATATTATGACAGAATTACACAAGATGATGAAAGTCTAGGTTTATATTTATATGCATATATAACATTTTGTTTATGCATTCACTTGATGGAAACTTGTTTTTTCTCCCACTTTGATTATTATGAACAAATGCTGTTATGAACATTCATATATAAAGTTAAAAAATTTTTTAAAAGATTTTATTTATTTATTTGACAGACAGAAATCACAAGCAGGTAGAGAGGCAGGCAGAGAGAGAGGGGGAGGCAAGCTCCCTGCCGAGCAGAGAGCCCAAGACGGGGCTTGATCCAGGACCCTGGGATCGCGACCTGAGCCAAAGGCAGAGGCTTTAACCCACTGAGCCACCCAGGCGCCCCTAAAATTTTTTTTGTTCCAGTTAGATAACATACAGTGTAATATTACTTTTAGGTGTACAATTTAGTGATTCAGCACTTACATACAGCCTGATGCTCATCACAAGTACACTCCTTAATCCCCAGCACCTATTTAACCCATTCCCCAGTCACCTCCCTTGAAACGATTAGTTTATTTTCCATAGTTAAGAATCTGTTTCTTGGTTTCTTTTTCTCTCTCTCCTTCCCCTATGCTCATTTGTTTCATCAAAATAAAAAGCTTCTGCATAGTGAAGGAAACAATCAACAAAACTAAAAGTCAACCAAAGGGATAGGAGAAGATATTGGCAAATGAAATATCTGATAAAGGCTTAGTACCCAAAATCTACAAAGAATTTATCAAATTCAACACCCCCAAATGACTAATCCAATCAAAAATGGTCAGAAGACCATTTCAAAAGAAGATACTCAGATGGCCCACAGGCACATGAAAAGATGCTCACCGTCACTGACCATCAGGGAAATATGAAAACTACAATGAACCTCACACCTGTTAAAATGGCTAAAAATAACAACATAAAAAACAAGAGATGTTGGCAAGCATGTGGAGAGAGGAGAACCTTCTTGCACTGTTTATGGAATGCAAACTGGTACAGTCACTATGGAAAACAGTATGGAGGTTCCTCAAAAAGTTAAAAATAGAACTACCCTATGACCCAGCAGTTGCATACTCATTCAAAGGGATAGATGCAGGCCAATGTTCATAACAGCATTATCAACAATAGCTAAATTATGAAACTAGGCCAAGTGTCCATTGACTGATGAACGGATTATTACTCAGTCATAGAAAAGAATGAAATCTTACCATCTGCAGTGATGTCAATGGAGCTGCGGAGTATTATGCTAAGTGAAGTAAGTCAGAGAATGAGAAATACTGTATGATTTCACTCATATATGGAATTTAAGAAACAAAACAAACACTCATATATGGAATTTAAGTTTTTGAGTATACATACATTTCATTTCTTTTGGATATATAACTTAGAGTATAATTGTTGGGTCCTATGATAACTTCATGTTAAAAATTTTGAGAATTATTTTCCAATGTGGTTAAAACATTTTACATTTCCACCAGAAGTGTATAATGGTTCCAATTTATCCACATCCTGGTCAACACTTGTTATCATCTGTCTTTTTTATTATAGACATCATATTGGCTATTAAGTGGTATCTCATTGTGGCTTTGATTGCCATAATTATAAATGATGAACATTTTTGTGTATTTATTGACCATTTATATATCTCCTTTGGATAAATGTGCATTCAAATTCTTTGCCCATTTTTAATTTCATTATTTGTCTTTTTATTATTAAGATGTAAGAGTTAATATTTATATACCCTGAATAGAAGTTCCTTATCAGATATGTGATTTGAACATATTTCCTTCTATTCTGTGGATTATCTTTTTCAGTTTATTGATGTTCTTGTTTACAGCACCTTGTGCAATTTTTTTTTAAAGATTTTATTTATTTATTTGTCAGAGAGAGAGAGAGCACGAGAGCAAGCACAGGCAGACAGAGAGGCAGGCAGAGGCAGAGGGAGAAGCAGGCTCCCTGCTGAGCAAGGAGCCCGACGTGGGACTCGATCCCAGGATGGTGGGATCATGACCTGAGCCGAAGGCAGCCGCTCAACCAACTGAGCCACCCAGGCGCCCCTTGTGCAATTTTTTTAAAGCTTTAATTTATGACAGTCTTCAGCCACAGCATGAAAATTATTGAAAATATCTTACCCGAACTATTTCACAGTCAACATTTAATTCAGTTGCAACTGCTTCAATTTTCTCTCTACAAACAGAACCAAGGCTGGTCATTCCATTGTCCCAGTACTTCTTAAGGGTGGCTAAGTCTCGGTCACTGAACTGAGTGCGATCTTGTAGCTGTTAAAACAGATTTAAAATAATTAGATTAATAAATGGAAAGAATTTTATAGAAAGGACCATCTGGGTGATATTTGCTAGGTTACTTTCAACACATAACAGTAGCTAAATTAATTTCACAGTTTTTAAAATTAATTTATTTGAAACAGAGGGAGTGGGGGTGTAGAAGGAGAGGGAGAGAGATTCTTAAGCAGGCTCCATGCTCAGCATAGAGCCTTAGGACCCTAAGATCACAACAGTAATCAGAGGCTTAACTGGCTGTGTGACACCCAGGCACCTCTGATTTCACAGTTCTTAATATGTGTTCCCCCATTTTGAAGTGGGCCTGTCCATGATATTTATTTCCATAACATTGAAGTATGCTAGAATAAAATGAGTAAAGAATGTTTAACTGTTAGAAATTAAGTAGTATTGATTTTAAATTGTTGCAATCACTTAAATAATGCATTGCCATTGCAGAAAATACAGATAAATTATTAAAAAAAAAAGAATTTAAATCATCCGCAATTCTGGGAAATAGCACTTGTTAACATTATAATGTGTGTTTTTCAAGCTTTTTTTTCTATGATATATATATTCACATTCACACTACATACATTTTTAAAATAACAGGATCACATCACTGTGTTGTTTTTAGATAAATTAATCTATATTTGCCATACATATGTCTTCTACTAATGTTATAATTAAAAGTGTAAATAAAAAGTGTAAGAAGATAATGTAGCCTTAAAAAATCAGATTTATGACTTCAGAAAGTTTCATAATATCCGTTTTGTTCTTAGATTTTTTTAGTCCAATAAACTATGGTCGTTTATATTTTTTTAATTCAATAAATCCTGAAGGCACCCCTAAGAAGTAAATCAGAAGAAGCATGATAGAATAATGACTTCCAGTTTTCCAATAGGGAGTCAGAAAACCAAGGTCAGAGGACTCATTCAACAGGGCACAGAATGTTCATGGCAGAGCTAGAAATAGAAACCTGATTTTTTTCCTAGTACCTTCATCCCTATGATGTCTCCAGTTATCTCAAAGGTAGTAAAAACAATCTGAAAATAAATTTTAACTAAAAATATATATCCTGCAAAATCCTGTATGTGTATGCATGTTTTTGTGATGAGAGAATAATGAGAGAGCAAGAGAGTGATAGAGAGAAAACCAGTGAGATTGAGTTGAGGAGAAATGTTGCAAATCATGGAATGAGGTATGAGGTTTTGTTGCTGTCCTCTTCTTAGGCTACACCTCAAATACTTTGTAGACATATACTAATTTCTTTCTTTTTTTAAAAGATTTTATTTATTTATTAGAGAGAGAGAGAGAGAGCAGAAGCAGGGGGAGGGAGAAGCAGACTCCCCAGTGAGCAGGGAGACCAAGGTGGGGCTAGATCCCAGGACCCTGAGATCATGACTTAGCTGAAGGAAGATGCTTAACCCACTGAGTCACCAGACACTCAACAACATGATTTCAACGTTCCCTTTCTAGCTGAAATTTAAAATGGAACCCTCTCTTAAATTGGATTTGAATAATGATGGAAAATAATCTATACAATTTATAAAATAGGACTTAAAAGAGTTATCATAGCTAAAACTGATATAATACTAAACAACAAGTGCAATTTTGTTTTAAAACTACAACCTTGGGACACCTGGGTGACTCAAAGTGTCTGCCTTCGGTTCAGGTCATGATCCCAGGGTCCTGGGATTGAGTCCCACACCCGGCTCCTTGCTCGGCAGGGAGCCTGCTTCTCCCTTAGACTGCCACTCCCCTGCTTGTGCTTGCTCTCTGACAAACAAATAATATCTTCAAAAAATTGTTTAAAGCTACAACCTTTTGAAAGAGAGCTTTAAACATCAGGAAGGAAAGCAATATATAAATTCATGGTTTACCACCAAAAGAGTGAATTTAGATTATATAAGTAATGTGTCTATTCATAAAAAAATATAATAGTTGTTCTGTGTGTATGTTAATAATCAAGTTCCTTATCAGATGAATCTTTTCTTCCTGTACTTAAAAAGCCTGATGAGCAACATGTGTTATAAGAACTAGTACTGAAATAATTATATGTCCCTAATAAATGAAGTAAAACATGCCACCCAAGTTTTTTTTAATCAAGTGGAATAAGCTTCAAGTTATTTATTTATTTTACTTTTTTAAAGATTTTACTTATTTGAGAGAGAGTGGGAGAGAGAGCACCAGAGTGGGGTGAGGAGCAGAGGGAGAAGCAGATGTCCTGCTGAGCAGGAAGCCCAATGTGGGACTCGATCCCAGGACTCTGGGATCATGACCTGAACAGAAGGAAGATACTTAACCAACTGAGCCACCCAGGCACCCAGAGTTATTTACAAAAATATCTCATTAGGCTCTCATTCTATGTTGATTGTACAATAATTTTTGTAGCTAAAATTCTCAAAATAAAACAGAAAGCAAAATAGTCATCAGGTTCTATGTAGATTCAAATAATCCACCATAACAGCTAGTGTAAGTGTTCTCATATATTTCCATTGCAACAAATGCTCCAGTGCAAGCCAGCCTATATTATTGTCAGAATGGTAGGAATAATGAACAGAACACTGAACATACTTAGTCATTTAATTTGTGATTGATTAGAAGACACTCAAGGCTGATTCATCCCTTAAATTGAACTAAATAAAACCTGACTTGATTTGTTAGAAGTGTGCTGAGATCTCAACATTAGCAATACTGAAATAACCTTTTTTTTTTAAAAGAACCTTTTATGACAGTGGCTATTAAGTAGACGCTTATGGGGGAAGAGCAGTTATTTTTAAAGTTCTTAAGAGCATATTTTAACTAAGAAAATAAATAAGATAACAACAATAATATAGCATTAAAACTGTAAATATTGATTTAGAGAAGGATAAAAAAGTGGACAGAAAGGATAAAGTACAGTCTGCTCTGAAGTTAAAATCAGTTTTGTCTTCAATTGGGCTCTAAGGCCACTTTCACTTTACAAAGAAACCTATAGCCTAAACCACTGGATCAATAAGTTAGACATATTAAACAACTCTTTTGTTGATTTTGTGAAAATAGTAACATTCCAGGTACATTCCTTGACAATCTTGGTGAAAGCTCAGGCTTGGCCCTAGTGACCATATAACTATGCTATATGGATTATATTGTAACACAATAAACAGAAACTTTCTGGCTTCTTTGCCAGCTTCAGTAACATTTCTAGGAATTTAGTTATTTGCTTTTCTTTCAAAAATAGAATTGGATGACAAAACTGTGATATTGAGGAACACAGTTTCCTGCTTTAAGTATGTGTCATAGTTAAATGCAGAACTAAACTACTTGTACTCAGAAGCAACCCCTTTGAAATGAGAAGCATTAAAACTTTCTAATCCAACTGATACTTCCCTCAGTTTACTCCTTCAGTATTCCATATGCTGTGCACTATTCGGTCTTATTTCAATGATAAGTCCAGACACGAGCTTGTGCTGTTGAGATTTCAAACTTATTTTGTGAAATACTGTTAATCTTTCCACTTGACAATGGCTTCATTAGTAATGGAGATCATACCTTTTTACTTTTATTTTCATTGTAAAAATGAATTAATAATGCATTTGATAAAAATAGTCAAACTCCAGAAAGGTGTAAAATGAGCTATAGCCCCTCCTCCTTGTTTATAAATTCCTAATCTAAACACCAAAGGCAACTACTGTCAGTAATTTCCAGAGTAACTTTACAAAATACATATACACTTACAAAAAAAGGGATGCTGCTATAAACTCAATTTTTTTACTTAAGTTTATCTTAGAGATATTTCTATACCATCACATACAGATAGACTACTTCAATCTTTTAGCTGCTAAATTGTGCTCCATGAACTACAGCAAAATAAAAAGCTTCTGAACCACAAAAGAAATAAGCAACACAACTAAAAGACAACCTACTGAATGGGAAAAGATATTTGCAAATGACATAACTAATAAAGGGCTAGTATCTAGGATATATAAAGAACTTATACAGCTCAACACCAGAAAAACCTCAAATAATCCACTTAAAAGAATGGGCAGAGGACATGAATAGATTTTTCTCCAAAGTAGACATACAGATGGCTAATGGACATATGAAAATGCTCAATATCACTCATCATCGGGGAAGCGCAAATCAAAACTACAATGAAATATCCCCTCACACCCTGTCAGAAAGGCTAAAATTAACAAAAGAAACAACAGGTGTTGGTGAGGATGTGGAGAAAGGGGAACCGTCTCACACTGTTGGTGGGAATGCAAGCTGGTGCAGCCACTCTAGAAAACAGTACAGAGGTTCCTCATAAAGTTAAAAATAATCACCCTACTCTTGATTTTGGCTCAGGTCTCAGGGTTGTGGGATTGAGCCCTCTGTCAGGCTCTCCACTCAGCAGGGAGTCTGCTTCTCTCCCTCTCCTTCTGTCTGCCCTTCTGCTCTTTCTAAAATGAATAAATAAATCTTTAAAAAAACAATGAGATATCACCTCATACCTTTCAAAATGGCTAATACCAAAAACACAAAAAAACAAGTGTTGAGGATATGGGAAAAAAGGAACAATCACGCACTGTTGGTAGGAATGTAGACTGTTGTGGCCAATGTGGAAACAGTATGGAGTTTTTCAAAAGATTAAAAATAGAATTATCCAATAATTTCACTACCGGGTATTTACCTAAAGAATACAGAAACATTACCTGAAAAAGATATATGCATCCCTATTTTAATTGCAGCATTATTTGCAATGGTCAAATTATAGAAGCAACCCTAGCGTCCATTGATATATGAATAGGTAAAGAAGATGTGAGATGTATATATATATATATATATATATATATATATATATATATAGAGAGAGAGAGAGAGAGAGAGAGAATGGGCACTCAACAATTTAGAATTGTCTAATGATGGAACTTTAGGTGGTTTTCAGGTTATTGCTAGTACAAACAATGCTTAAATGGACATTCTTGTACATAGATCTTGCTTTATATTTGCAATTTATATATTATGGGAAATTCCTAGCTTTGTGTTTTGATCACCTTCACTTCTTCCCATTGGTGAAGAAGGGATTCTTGCCCTAGATGGGGATAGCCAACCAAAACTTCCCAACACCAGAGAGATAAAATCAACAGTAGTGTATTAGTTAGGTATACTCATAGCCTGGAAGAGGAGAACACCATGTGCCACACAGGGCCACACAGATATTCCATTTGAGAACAGAATGAACAAGCAAAGGCTCTAGTGTAACCTCAGAGAGTGGTGAAACCCCATTTCCCACAGGAGATGTGACTGGCCTGTTTGAACTGAAGACTTCCATTCAGAAATAATCAGACATTCTGCTTGATCCCTGAGATAAAGTTAGTTATTTGAATATGGTACTTTATCTGCACAAACAGGATGAGAAGGGGAGCTTGTGGTTGGCCTCTTGGCTTTCCTCAGATGTCAAAATGCATGTAATATGGGGCTTTAACATCAGGTCTTTTAATTTTTTAAGGATTTTATTTATTTATTTGATAGAGACACACAGAAGTAGACAGAGCAGCAGACAGAGGGGCAGGAGAAGCAGGCTCCCTGCTGAGCAGAGAGCCCGATGTGAGGCTCAATCCCAGGACCCTGGGACCATGACCTGAGCCAAAGGCAGACACTTAACTGACTGAGCCACCCAGGTACCCCTTATTTGAATATATTTGAGACACAGTGTTACATTAGTTTCAGGTGTACAATATTGTGATTCAACTTCTCCACACATTATGCTCTGCTCACTACAAGTGTAGCTACCATCTGTCACCATGTAATGCTAGTACAGTATCGTTGAATGTATTTCCTATCCTTTTATTCCCATGACTTTTTCATTCCATAACTGGAAGCCTGTATCTCCCACTCCCCTCCACCCATTTTGCCCGACCCCTACCCCTCTTCCTCTGAGCATCAGTTTGTTCTCTATATTTATAGATCTGATTCTGCTTTTAGATTGTTTTTTAGATTCCACATAGGAGTGAAATCATATGGTATATATCTTTCCGTCTGATTTATTTCACTTAGCATAATGCCTTCTAAGTCCATCCATGTAGGTCTTATACCACAAATTAGGATTAGCAGACCAAATGATATGTGCATTTAAATTTTTATAAATCTAGCCAAATTGCCTTTGGACAAGGGCTGAAATATATGATAGTCCTTATAGTCCTATATCTTTGTAAATGATAGATATTGTCCAATTTTGTAATCTTTTGCTAGTTTAGTAAAAAATGGTATCTTATTGTTTTGATTTGTATGTCTTTAAGAACACTTATTTTTATATGCTTACTAGCCTTATGTATTTATTTTTCTAAGAAATGCTTATTTAATGGATCATACTTTTATTTCTTCTTTACTAGACCTCTGTGCTAAACATGTTAGATATCATTTTTGCACATCAGATTGAATACATTATCCATGATTAATGCACTACTTTTTAAATTAGGTATATGACTTTCAGAAAATTTTATGCTCTATAGATCTGATTCCATTTAATTTTGTAATTAATTGATACATTCTCCACCCTTAGTGAAAGTGTTTGCTTATCTGTAAGAGGGTAAATATCATGTCCTTAAAAGAGTCCTCTTTTGTAACTGTTAGGTGAAAATTTAATTTGACATTTTTTCCAAGTTGTGGTAAAATACACATAATGTAACATGCACCATTTTAATTACTTTTAAGTGTACAGTTCATTAGTAAGTATATTCATATCATTGTGCAACCAATCTCCATAATTTTTTATTCCCATTAAATAACAAATTCCCATTTTCCTCTTTCTTTAGCCACTGGCAACCACCATTTTATTTTCTGTTTCTATGAATTTGACTACTCTAGAAGCTCATATAAGCGGAGTAATACAGTATTTGCCTTTTTGTAACTACTTATTTCACTTAGCATAATGTCTTCAAGGTTCATCCTTAATATAGCATGTGTCAGATTTTTCCCTTTCAAGAATAACTGTTCAATTTTATGTATATAGCACATTTTTTAAACCAGTGCATCTGTTGATGGACATTTGGGTTGCTTCCACATTTTGATTATTGTGAATAATGTTGCTATGAGCATTGGTATACAGATATCTGTTTGGGTCCCTCCTTTGAATTCTTTGGGGTATAAATCTAGAAGTGGAATTGCTGGATTATATGGTAATTCTATTTTAATGTTTTGAAGAATCATCATACTGTTTCTCATAGCGGCTGCATCATTTTATATACCCATCAATAGTGCATAAGTGCATAAGTGTTCTAAATTCTACACATGTTCACCAACACTTGTTAATTTCTGTTTTTTTTTTTTAAATAATAACCATACTAATCAGTTCTGTGGTGATATTTCGTGTGGTTTCGATTTGCATTTTTCTGATGACTAGTGGTATTGGCATCTTTTTATGCACTTGTTAGCCATTTATATATTTTCTTTGGCAAATTTATATTCAAATCCTTTGCTCATTTTTTAATTAGGTTATTTCTCGCTGTTGTTTAGTTTTTTGTTTTTTTTTTTTAAATATTTTTATTTATTTATTTGAGAGAGAGTATGAGCGAGGAGAAGGTCAGAGAGAGAAGCAGACTCCCCGTGGAGCTGAGAGCCCAATGCGGGACTCGATCCCAGGACTCCAGGATCATGACCTGGGCTGAAGGCAGTCGCTCAACCAACTGAGCCACCCAGGCGCCCCTCGCTGTTGTTTAGTTTTAAGAGTTCTTTATGTAATATATATATTACATTTATATATATAATTACATGTATATATATACATATATATGTATATACACACACACACACACACACACACACACACATTCCTTTTCAGATAAGGGATTTATTGTTTACATTCTGATAATTTCTAGTCCTTGAATTTCTGAGATACATTACTGTGATGATTAACTTTTCAGGTTAATTTTACTGGGTCACAGGCTGGCCAGAAATTGTCAGACATTATTCTGGGTGTGTCTGTGAGGTGTTTCTGGATAAGATTGACATTTGAATAAGTAGATTGAATTAAGCAAATTGCCCTTTCCAATGTGGATGAGCTTCATACAATAAACTACAGACCTGAATAGAAAAAAAAAAAAAAAAAAAGCTGAGTAAGAGGGTAGTCGGTCTGTCTGAGTCATGAGCTAGAATGTTGGTCTTTTCAGGCCTTTGGACTGGGACTGAAACATTGGCTTTTCTTGGGTCTGGAGCCTGCTGCCTTTTGGAATGGATCTTGCACTATTGACTGCCCTTGATTTGTCATTTAGACCTGGACCAGAGCAACACTTGGGCACTCCTGGGTCTTTAGTTTGCTGACTGCAGATATTGGGACTTTTCAGCCACCATAATTGTGTGGACCAATTTTTTATAATAAATCTCTCTCTGGAAGTATACATATATTCTATTGCTTCTGTTTCTCTGGAGATCTCTCATATAATTTCTTTATAAACCTAATGCCACTTACACTTATTTTTGAGATGAACTTCCTTCAGTTTTACACTATAGTTGTCCAAGCATGGGGTATCTTTAATCTTTAGTCCCAGGAATATTGTCATCTGAATTCCTGATCCAACATCCTTTTAAAGCCACCATATGTGAAAATTTACTGTCATTTTGAATTCATTAAAAAAAAAAGATTAACAGTCAATTCTAGAGTTTAAACTGACATTGCCCAGCTAATCTTTTACCTGTCACATGCAGTCTCAATCATAATCTTCTGCTACAGAAATGTCATATAAAAATATTGTGCAGAAATAGAAAACTTATAAGCAGAAGTGAAGATAAATCCCAAATCACTATAGCTAAGCTTAAAAACATTGTATGTACTTAACTTATTAAGGAATTTGCTAAAGATATTGACTCATCTTTGGAAAGAATTAAATAAGTGTTTTTGCTAAACTTAGAAGACAGCAGTCTCAATACAAAATAAAGGAACTGCTGGTAAGCCTCTATGTATAAGAGCAAACTCACAAAAATAAATAAATAAATAAATAAATAAATAAATAAATAAATAAATCTATCTATCTCACACAATGAGGCAGACTACTTCAATGTGTATGCAAAAATTCTATTCTCCAGCAAAAGCAATTAAAATCCAGAAGCAATGGAAGTTCTGATTATGATTAGCACATGGTAGGTAGAGGCTTAGGACTGGTGACATACAGCAGGCTACAATTCTCCTTAGTGCAAAATAGTGGAAATAAAAAAAGAGGTCCTCAATTTTAATCTTAACTCTGTCTCTTCCTAGTTTTTAGCAAATGACTTCATCTCTGAGACTCAAGTTTCCTTATCTGAAAATGAGCATAATACCAGCTATCTCATAAGATTGTTAAAAGGAAAAAAAAAAGATTGTTAAAAGGGTTAAAAGGCAACAGTCAACAAAACAAAGAGGCAACCAACGGAATGGGAGAAGATATTCGCAAATGGGGGCACCTGGGTGGCTCAGTGGGTAAGCCTCTGCCTTCAGCTCAGGTCATGATCTCAGGGTCCTGGGATAGAGCCCCGCATCAGGCTCTCTGCTCAGCAGGGAGCCTGCCCCCCCTTTCTCTGCCTCTCTGCCTATTGTGATTTCTGTCTGTCAAATAAATAAATAAAATCTTTTTAAAAATATTCGCAAATGACACTACAAAGGGCTGATATCCAAAATCTATAAAGAACTCCTCAAACTCAACACCCAAAAAAACAGATAATCATGTCAAAAAATGGGCAGAAGACATGAACAGAAACTTCTCCAAAGAAGACATACAAATGGCTAACAGACACATGAAAAAATGTTCATCATCATTAGCCATCAGGGAGATTCAAATCAAAACCACATTGAGATACCACCTTACACCAGTTAGAATGGCCAAAATTAACAAGACAAGAAACAAGTGTTGGAGAGGATATGGAGAAAGGGGAACCCAATAGTGTAAGAGCTATTGGTGGGAATGCAAGTTGGTGCAGCCACTTTGGAAAACAGTGTGGATGTTCCTTAAGAAATTAAAAACAGAGCTTCCCTATGACCCTGCAATTGCACTACTGGGTATTTACCCCAAAGATACAGATGTAGTAAAAAGAAGGGCCATCGGGACGCCTGGGTGGCTCAGTTGGTTGAACGGCTGCCTTCGGCTCAGGTCATGATCCCAGTGTCCTGGGATTGAGTCCCACATCGGGCTCCTTGCTCGGCAGGGAGCCTGCTTCTCCCTCTGCCTCTGCCTACCACTCTGCCTGTGCTCGCGCTCTCTCTCTCTGACAAAAAAAAAAAAAGAAAAGAAAAGAAGGGCCATCTGTACCCCAATGTTCATAGCAGCAATGGCCATGGTCGCCAAATTGTGAAAAGAACCAAGATGCCCTTCAACAGACGAATGGATAAAGAAGATATGGTCCATATATACAATGGAGTATTATGCCTCCATCAGAAAGGATGAATAACCAACTTTTGTATCAACATGGATGGAACTGGAAGAGATTATGCTGAGTGAAATAAGTCAAGCAGAAAGAGTCAATTTCATATGGTTTCACTTATTTGTGGAGCATAAGGAATAACACAGAGGGGATTGGGAGATGGAAAGAAGTGAGTTGGGGGAAACTGGAGGGAGAGACAAACCATGAGAGATTGTGGACTCTGAGAAACAAACTGAGGGATTTGGAGGGGAGGGGGGTGAGCGGTTGGTTGAGCCTGGTGGTGGGTATTATGGAGGGCATGTATTGCATGGAGCACGGGGTATGGTGCATAAACAAAGAATGCTGGAACACTGAAAAGAAATAAAATAAAATAAAATGGAAGAAAAGGATTAAAAGAAAGAACCCACATAAAACAAATCATGCTCTTAGAGGGACCCAACAGATGTTAGTCTTCCTCTGACACCTACTTCCCCACACACCCACCCACTTCTATCCTAAACAGGAAGAAAGTACAAAGTGCTATTTGGGGGAGACTAATTCATAAAAATCTCATATACCTGACAGAATAACCTGGTAGTTTAGAAAGAACTGCAGTAGCTAGGCATGCTTGGAATTTTCTCCAGGTTCTTTGTGAAGGGCATCTAATCCTGCCTATTATTTTTCTTATATATATTATATACTTGCATATATTCAAGAGAGAGAATGTAGCTTTTTGGAAATATATATTTGAGTCACAAGCCCCATGAAACGCAGATGTCACTTGGATGACAGCTGATAATATGAGAAAAAGGTCTGATTTTATACCTTGTCAGTATCATCATGTTACTATTCAGAAAAATATATACATAGCTCCATTAGAAGCTTCTCTGACATTCCCAATGATGGCTGCTCAGATTCACATTTAGTACTGCCAGCTACTCTGTGCTCCCTGAGGAACCTTGTATGTTGACTAAATTAAATATTGGGGCTCAATACCATGAAGGAAAGTCTGAACTGAAAGTCAAACTGCTGTAGGCTTCTTCTACAATATGGTCAGTTGCCCATTTCCACTGCTAACTTCCTACAGTTCTTATACACTTGGCTGTACTTCTCCATTATTCATTTAGTAATTGGTAAGTTTAGGAAGAATTTTGTTTAAAAAATAAATCAAAATTGAAAGCTGACACCAAAATGCAATTTGAAAGGTGATACAATAGAATGAGGGTGTAGATGTATTAGAATGTTCAGATCCAATAAAATAGCAGCCATAACATAGGAGAAGAAGATATCACAGAATTAGAGACAAAGGAAGTAAGCATATTAACAAATCAGCACTGATTACATGATATTTCCTTACATATCTCTTATAATCTTAATCCCACAGCAGAAAGTGTTATCACATTTTTCAATGTTAGGTAAAATTTTTGGCATCATATATAGAAATATGCATATCCACATTTAATATACAATTTTAAGACATACTGAATCAAAAAAACCTTTTTGCATAATCTTATATGAGGAAAGAAATCAGTAGTAAACCTTCCACTAGAAAGGATCTTTTGTCAGCCAATTAACATCATTGGTTATCTAGTTGGTATGTGGTACATAAGTATACAGCAGTACTGTTTATAAGTTCACATTTACTGCCACTAAAACTCATTTTGTGGTCAAGGATTCTATAAAGAATTCAAAACCACAGAAAACTTTTGCCTTTTAAATTCTTTTATTTAATCTCATTTCATTGTACAAGTACTTATTTATCCTTACAATCTCTTATAAAAATACTTATATCTTACTGAAGTAAGGTGTAATACAGATCTAAAAATGAGAATTGAGAATTGTACTTGAAAATTGAATTAAACCCCAAAAGTTTTATCAGAAGTTTTGACTTTTAAGACAGTATTCTTATCTGAGGATAGGAAACATTCTGTAATAAGTATAAAACAAACACAATCATAAAATTTAGGCATTTGATTTACAGCATGTGAGACACAAGACAATAAAATATCTACATAGCAGGTATTCTGCTACCCTCACTCCTACCCTAAAACCCCCAGGGGAAAGACAAAAAAAATCCATAATCACTCTGACAACTATATTTAAAGCACTCATACCTTTAAAAGACAGCATTAAGATAGTTAAGATCATTAAATTGCCCCAAATTAGATCTATTTTGGTTTCATTAAAACTATGTCATTTACAAATAAATTATGGGGTTATTCATAAATGCTGAGGTTTTGAAAATGGTTAAAACAAAACAAAACACAAGTCCATAAGCATTTTACAAAGATTAAGACCTAATTTAGGGAAAAGCCAGCCTTACCAGCCAGGATGTCCCTAACCTAACCATTGTGAAGGAACTAAGAACAGAGCTACTCTGAAGAGTAGCACAAAAGATTCAAAATCCAGATTAATTTAACATATGCATTTGTTTTTGAAAATAGAAAATATTGCCTTTAAATGGGCTTTGATCCATGTTTGGAAACACTGGAACCTGGTAAGCAATGTGGATTAGCAAAAAGATTTATTTCTAAGTCTTGGCACTTTGACTATATTTTTAAAGATTTTATTTTTATTTATTTGACAGACAGAGATCACAAGTAGGCAGAGAGGCAGGCCAAGAGAGAGGAAGAAGCAGGATCCCTGCAGAGCAGACAGCCTGATGCGAAGTTCGATCCCAGGACCCTGGGATCATGACCTGAGCTGAAAGCAGAGGCTTTAACCCACCGAGCACCCAGGTGCCCGGCACTTTGACTATTATGGCAGAAGAACATGGATACTTAAAAACACAAATTACAAAGTGCACTCAAATTACATAGAAATGTTATCTTATAAAATAAAAATAATTCCTAAAACAGTTTTCAATAACCAAATTAAGTTGTGATCATTTTGAAAATGTGGACAATATATTAAGTTTAAAAGTGATATACATGAAGTAAAAACACAGTGTTCTTCTCAATTCTGGCCATTTCTAATCTACCTATAAAGTGATGCCACCGACAACACAAGGAAAAAACATTTTGGGAGAGCAGACTTACCTTAGCAAATGTTTAGAAATAACATAACTGTTTGTGAATGACTGAAATTAAGTCACCCAAAGAAAGGACTATGCCTAGATGATTTCATAATATCTCACGTGAATTTTGAAATCTGATTTCATGAAAACGTAAATCATAGCTAGAGAAATCTAGATCCAGTACACATCACATCTCCAAAAGAATGTACTTTATGTTTATTGTATCCCATAGGTAATACTGAGTAAAATCTAACGTTCAGTCCATTGTTATTTTATATTAATGTGCATTTTTGAGGTTTTCACTAATAATGTCAGTAATAAGGAATAAATATTTTAAAAGTCACCAAGACAATATGTTTGGCTATATTTACCTGTTGTTGCTGTATTGTTTTGTTAATATTGCATTCTGTCCCTAGAAGCAGCAACCATCCCAATTTCTATTCACACATGCATATAGTTCTAAAGAATGTAGTGCAATAGACCTAAAATCATTACTACCAGTTAAGTGTAAAAACTAATTCTATTTTTCCCAGCACATTAATTTGTGATTGATGTTAACTAAACTTACTGTGGTAATAATTTCACAATATACACATATATCAAACCATTATGTTGTACACCTTGGAATAATGCAATGTTATATGCCAATCATATCTCAATAAAATTGGGAAAAATAATAAGTATACCATTATGGCAATAATTCATATTCAGTTTTACTTTGGACTAGATTAAATATATTTTATACAAAGAAACTTTTAAATACTTAATTTAAGTTGCCAATATTGTAACTTAATAGCTTTTCTTGTGCATGACAAGTTGTAGTATAAATATCACTTAAGTTTTTATTTAAATTCCAGTTAGTTAACATACAGTGAAATATTAGTTTCAGGTGTAGAATTTAGTGGCTCATCACAACACGTGCACTCCATAATACCCATCACCTATTTAACCCATCCAGCGGCCCATCTGCCCTCCATTAAACCTCGACTTCTCTATACTTAAGAGTCTGTCTCATGGTTTGCATCTCTTTTCCCCCCTTTGTTCATCTGCTTTGTTACTTAAATTCCACATGAGTGAAATCATATAGTACTTGTCTTTCTCTCACTGACATACTTCACTTAGCATAATATGCTCTAGCTCCACTCATGTCATTGCAAATGGCAAGATTTCATTCTCTGATATGCCTAGAAAGAAGTTGCCACAGCCACTGTCAAAGAGATTACTGCCTGTGTTCTCCCCTATGATTTCGATGGTTTCTTTTTTGCATTTGGATCTTTCATTCGTTTTGAAATTATTTTTCTGAATGGTGTAAGAAAGTGGGTCCAGTGTTCCCAACATCATGTGTTGAATATATTGTCTTTTTTTTTTTTGAAAAAAAAATTTTTTTAAGATTTTATTTATTTATGTCAGACAGAGAGCAGGAGCGAGCACAGACAGAGTGGCAGGCAGAGGCAGAGGGAGAAGCAGGCTCCCTGCTGAGCAAGGAGCCCGATGTGGGACTCGATCCCAGGACACTGGGATCATGACCGGAGCCGAAGGCAGCCGCTTAACCAACTGAGCCACCCAGGCGTCCCAAATATATTGTCTTTTTTATTGGATATTCTTTCCTGCTTTGTCAAAGATTAGTTGACCATATAGTTGTGGGTCCATTTCCGGGTTTTCTATTCTGTTCTATTATCTACGTGTTCATTTTTGTGTGATTACTATGTACTCTTGACCAATACAGCTTTGTAATATAACCAGAAATCTGGGACTGTGATGCTTTCAACACTGCTTTCCTTTTTCAGGGTTGCTTTGGCTATTCAGGGACTTTTGTGGTTACATAAAATGTTTAGGATTGTTTGTTCCCGCTCTGTAAAAAATGCTGGTGGGATTTTGATAGGGATTGCATTAATGTGTAGATTGTTCTGGATACTATAGTTATTTTAACAGTATTTATTCTTCCAATCCATAAACATGGGATGTTTTTCCATTTCTTTGTGTCCTCTTCAATTTCTTTCATAAGTGTTTTAATTTTTTCAGTGTACAGATCTTTCACCACTTTGGTTAGGTTTATTCCCAAGTATCTTATGGTTTTTGATGCACTTGAAGATGTAACTGACTCCTTGGTTTCCTTTCTGCTTCTTCATAATTGGTGTATAGAAATGCAACAGGTTTCTCTTTGTTGATATTGTACCTGTGGCTTTCCTGAATTCATGTATCAGTTCTAGCAAATTTTGAAAATTTATTTACAGTATATCTTGATGTTGGCCTGCTTTTGTTGATTTTTTTTAAAGATTTTATTTATTTATTAGAGAGAGAGAGCGAGCACAGGCAGACAGAGTGGTAGGCAGAGGCAGAGGGAGAAGCAGGCTCCCTGCCGAGCAAGGAGCCCAATGTGGGACTCGATCCCAGGACGCTGGATCATGACCTGAGCCGAAGGCAGCTGCTTAACCAACTGAGCCACCCAGGCGTCCCTGCTTTTGTTGATATTTATGGGAGTTCTCTGTGCCTCCTAGATTTGGATGTCTGTTTCCTTCCCCAGATTAGGGAAGTTCTCAGCTATTATTTCCTCAAGTAAATCTTCTTTTTTTAAAATTATTTATTTATTTATTAGTTAGAGAGAGAGAGTGAGCAAGGCAGACAGAGAGGCAGGCAGAGGCAGAGAGAGAAGCAGGCTCCCTGCTGAGCAAGGAGCCCGATGTGGGACTCGATCCCAGGACGCTGGGATCATGACCTGAGCGGAAGGCAGCCGCTTAACCAACTGAGCCACCCAGGCGTCCCTCAAGTAAATCTTCTTGACCCTTTTCACTTGCTTCTTTTTCTTGGACTCCTGTAATGAGGATGTTATTTTGAGTTCTCTATGTCTAGTCTTGTGACCCATAACTTTTTCTCTATTTTGTTCGGCTTCATTATTTTCCATATTCCTTTGTTTCTTCCATCCTTGCAATTATTATATTTAGTCAGTTTCCAATCTCAGTTGTTGTATGTTCATTTCTGACTTTTTAAACTGTTTTAGCTCTGTAGTAAGGGTCTTCCTGATGTATTCTGTACTTTTTGCTAGCCCAGTCAGTATCTTTATGATTAATGCTTCAAATTCTCAATCAGGCATGATACTTATGTCTACTTTGATTAGAATTCTTGCCATGACCTTTTCTTGTTCTTTCTTTTGGGATGAATTCCTTCATCTTGGCATTTTGTGTAGGTCACTGTCTTCTCTGTGTTAGAAAAGTCTGTTAAGTTTCCTGTTCTCGAGAGTAATGGCTTTATGCAGAAGAGGTCATATATTGTCCAGGGCCTGGCTCTGCAGGGAGTGTTGCTGGTATGTGCTGTCTCTACTCTGCTGCTCTGTTTTGGCTGTTCTACCTTTCATGTCAGTCATCTGCAGGGTTACTCTTTGTCTGCAGTGGACAGTGTTTGGACATTGGTCGGAGTGTGGGGAGTTTTAACTAGATATGTTCTGGTCTGCTTGTTAATTGAGCCCTGATGCTAGTAGAACTGAAACCTTGCAGAAGTCTCTGTTCTGGAGACATGGTGTTTGCAAGTGTTTCTGCTGGTCTTCTGGGGATGGGCTCTGCTGCTCTGGGACTTAGGCACATTTGCCAGAGAAAAGCAGTACCTGCAGATCCATAGGGGGTAGGGCTTCGTGAAAGTGTGTTAGGTAGCCAGTTTTGGCACTTGTGCTATTTACTGAATCTGGTTTATGTTGAAGCTTGGGGGAGAGAAATGGAGCCAGCCAGCTCTGCCTCTGTGCTTGCTGCTTGCAGGCAGCACTCTTAGAAGAGCGAATAATCTCTTCTTGTGTGTCCCAGGCATCCTTCAGATTGCCATTTTTATGCTGTCTATCTCCTATTTGCTTGCCTGTTTGGGTCAGTGTAGTGCACTTTGGGCTGTATCCCAGCCAAGTCTGCTGACATTAAAACTCCAAGCTTTCAGGATGTGTTGTGGCGGAGGCCTGCAATAGTCTTCTGGGTAAGTGAACCACCATGCCAGCATGGCTGTAGGTATAACCAAGAAGGGCAGTTGTGCCCGAGTGGAGGGTTGTGAGACTTGGAGCAAGCAGGCTGAACAGCCTTTGTCAGGGTGAGAAGCCCTCAGCAGGTGTCTATGCACCCATGTTGAGGGGTGGGGAAAGGAAATGGTGCCCACCGCTTCTTTTTTCCCCAGAGAGGCATCTATGAATGTCACCTTTCACAGATGAGCTCCAAGAACAAAGTACAGTCTCTCCCCTCCTTGCCTTAGGTGATCCTCAGTTCATGATATTAGCTCTGGGGATATTTGCCTGCCTTCTCTCCAGGAGTGGGGTAGTGTCCTCAGCATTCTTTCTCAGCCAAACTTGTAGACTTTTAAAAACTCCAGTCTCAAGCTGCACTGGTTGCAAAAACATGAAAATCAGCCCCTCTCATTTTCCCAGCCAGTGGCTTTGGGGAAGTGTTCTTGTGTGTTTCCCTGTATCTCCTCTCTCCCTTTCTCCCTCTCTCTTTTTCTCTCACTCTTTTTCTTCCTAACCAGGGCTCCCTTTCCCCTGAAGTGCCCTCAATCCATTTATCCTCCAAACAATATCTCCACACTTCCTACTTTCCTCAATGTGGCCTCTTCTCTCCCTCTAGTTGTGTAGTTTATTCTGTCAGTCTTCAGGTCTATTTCTTGAGTATTCATAATGATTTGATAGCTATCTAGCTGTGTTCAAGGCACAAGGAAAGCTTAGGGTCCTCCTACTATGCCACCAACGTAGCTCCCCTCTCTTACAGTATAAATGTTTTTAAAAATCATATTCCAAAATTTTGTTTAGCTTTTAACTAAAAGTTACTAGAGGGCAGGGATTGGAAGACTTAACTACCTTCTGTACAACACTTAGCATAGATTTAAGAGTATAATTCTGAGGCATGTGGCTCCTAAACCACAGAAAAAGTAGATCTCTAGCAATTCTTCAATCCAGGCTGGACAACTTCAAAATTATTCAAGATAATTGAGTATCAGTATTTGTCTGTGGTTATCCAGTGTATAAAAGGAGAATCTATGCAAGTTACCAAACAATCTTAATTTATTATAACTTGTAACCTCATGTACATAAAGTGAAATAAAGTAATTGACTCATTTTTCACACATTCTCTTGTATAAGAAAATAGCTTAAAGAGCTAGTCAGTTAACCATTGTTAACATGGTTAACAATAAGGGATTCAAATGTAGACTTTTCCATAATAAGACATACCTAAGATGTGGATAACTGTTATTGGTTATAGCAGTAACCATGTTGGTAAAGGAGATGAATGCAGAAATTGAGAACTACTATACACTCAATTTAATTTTGAAAGGCTTGAATTTTGTGCAATCCATTGCAGGTTTCACATGTATCTGTATAGCTTTTCTGTTGTAAAATTCTCTGTGTTTTATAGTGTAATATGTCCACCATTACAGGACTATATGGAATATTAAATCCTCTGGAACATGGGGATTTATGCAACAGCAATGCCCCAATGAATCCTTGGAAACCACTGACCTGTTTATCATCTATATAGTTTTACCTTTTTCAGAATGTCATATAAATGGAATCATACAGATGAAGCCTTTTAAAACAGGTTGTTTCTCCTAGGAAAACGCATTTAAGATTCATCAATGTCTTTTTTAAAATAATTTTTGAACAATGTTCACATACAATATTCCTTTAGTCTCAGTTATAAAACAGTTATTCAACATATCTGTGTGTTATGCTATGCTCACCACAAGTGTAGCTACCATATGATACCATGCATTAATATTATAATATCACTGACTGTGTTCCCTATGCTGTGTCCTTTATCCCTGTGACTTACTCATTCCATAACTGGAAGCCTGATTTCCCATTGCCCTTCAACAACCTTGCCCATCCTCCCATGCCCCTGTCCCTCTGGCAACCATCAATTTGTTCTCTGTATTTACAGAGAACAAATTTATTTGTTCTTTATATATTTATTTATATATTTATTTCTGCTTTCTGTTTATTCATTTGTCTTATATATAGATTCCACATTTGAGTGAAATCATATGGAATTTATCTTTCTCAGTCTGCTTTATTTCAGTTAGCACAATACCCTCTGGGTCCACCCATGTTGTCTCAAATGGCACGATCTTATCCAATTTTTATGGCAGTCTAATGTTTTACTGTAAGTATATATGTGTGTGTGTCTGTGTATCACATCTTCTTTCACCACTTTGTTAAGAATTTTTATCATGATTGAATGTTGAATTTTGTCAAACATTTCTTCTGCATCTTTTGAGATAATCTTATGAGTTTTATTGTTTGTTTTTTTTATATGGTATGTCATGCTGATTTGCAAATATTCAAATTCTTCACTTCCATTTAGTTGGTAAATATTTTTCCAACCCTTCATTTTCATATGTATTTTTTAAGATTTTATTTATTTATTTATTTATTTGACAGAGAGAGCATGAGCAGGGGGAGAGGCAGGGGAGAAGCAGGCTCTCCACTGAACAGGAAGACCAATGTGAGGCTCAATCTCAGGACCCTGGGATCATGACATTAGCCGAAGGCAGCCGCTCAACAGACTAAGCTACCCAGGAACCCCTTAGTTTTTATGTTTTGAGGTCTGAGGTGAGTTGTAGGCATCACATAGATAGATGTTGGTTTTTAATCTATTCAATTACCCTATCTCTTTGGATTGAAACATTTAAGCCATTTACATTTAAAGTAATTATTGACAGGTATGTATTTATTGGCAATTTGTTAGTTGTTTTCCAGTTGTTTTTATAGTTCTTCTCTCTTCCTTTTTTTTCTTAGCTTGCTCTCTTTCTTTGTGAGTGATGAGTTTCTGTAGTGTTATGTTAGGCTTTCTTTCTCCTTACTACTTGTGTCTCTATTATATGTTTTGGGTTCATAATTACCATGAGGTACATATATAACTTCCTATATGTATAGCAACCTGCATCAAGTAGGTGGTCCTTTCAGTTTAAAAGCTCAAACACATTCCTAAAAAGAGTTTTTTTTACTCCCTCATCTACATTTTATGTATATAATGTCATATTTTACACCTTCTTATTCATAACTTTCTTACATGTAATTATGGCTATGTCTTTTCCACTTAAGTCCCTTTAATATTTCTTGCAAAGCTAATTAAGGGTGATAAACTCTTTTAACTTTTGTTTGTCTGAGAAACACTTTATCTTTCCTTCAATTTTGAATGATAACCTTTCTGGGTATACTATTCTTAGTTATAGGTTCTTTCCTTTCAACACTTTGAATATATCATGCCTCTCCCTTCTGGTAAAGTTTCTGCTGAAAAATCAGCTTTTTTGAGCTTCTCTTGTATATAATTTTTACTTCTTTCTTGCTGATTTTAAATTCTCTATCTTTAGCATTGGACATTTTAATTATTATGTGTCATGGTGTGGACAATCTTGGGTTCATTTTTTTGTGGGGGGGACTCTAGGCTTCCTAAACCTGGATATCGATTTCCTTCTCTAGATTAGGAAAATTTTCAGTTATTATTTTTTCAAATAAGTTTTCTGCCCCTTCCATGATCTCTTCTGGGAATCCTATAATGCAAATGTTTGTTTGCTTGAAGTTTTCCAAGAGATCCCTAAACCCATCCTCAGTGTTCTTTTCTTTTTTCTTTTTTTTTTTTTCGCTGTTCAGTCTGTGTGCTATTACCCCGTATTCCAGATCACTAATACATTCTTTTGCATATGCTAATCTACTATTGGTTTACTGTAATACATTTTTAAAATTTCAGTTATTTTATTCTTCAATTCTTATTGGTTGTTTCCATATTTTCCATCTCTTTATTAAAAATCTCAAAAAAACCCCCAAAATTTCACAGAGTTCTTTCACTTTTTTCTCCAGCCCAGTGAGCATCTTTATAACCACTACTTTAAATTCTCTACCAAGCATATTGCTTATCACCATTTAGTTTAGTTCTTTTTCTGAAGTTTTGTCTTGTTCTTCCTTTGGAGCACATTCTTCTGTCTCCCTATCTACTTCTCCTAAACTTGAAAGAATTATCTTGTGTATGGACATCCCCTATGCAGACTGCTTGGCTGGTGACTTTTTTGGCTGGCTGGAATTGTGGCTAGTGTGGGCTAAGGGTCCTGGGACTCTCCATGCAGTGGATGTCCAGGCAGGACAGGTAAAGCTGAAGTGGGTGCAGGTCAGTATGGTTGCTGGGCTCTTCACATAGGGGGTGCCCTGACAGGATAGCAAAAGCAGAAATGTGTGCATGTCAGGGTGTCCTGAGGCTCTACTTGCAGAAGGCACCTTGGCAGAATAGCTGAAGTGGGTGTAAGCCAGGGTGTCCTGAAGCTCTCTGTGCAGAGGGCACTCTGACAGGATGTCTTGAGATGAGACAGTTTGCAGGCTGTGAGATCCTGGGGTTCTCCATGCAGAGGGCACCCTGGCAAGTCAGCTGCTAATGTGGGTGCAACCTGGGAGTCTCCAAGACTGTCCATGCAGTGAGCATCCTGGCAAAACAGGTAAAGGTGAAGTAGATGTAGGGTGAGGTTTCCTGGGCGCTCCATGCAGATGATTTGGGCAGAGCTGAAGCAGTGTGTGGGCTGAAAGTTCCCTGGGCTGTCCACATAGAGGGTGTCCTGACAGGTAGCTGAAACTAAAGTGCATACAAGCCAGGGGTCCAGAGCATTACCATGGAGGAAACCTTGGCAGAATAATTAAAGTTATACTGAGTGTAAACTGGGTGTTTCAGGGCTCTCTACACAGAGGGTGCCCTGGAGGGGTGGCTCAATCCAAGATAGGGTACAAGCAGGCGTTCCTGGGGTTCTCTGTGTATGGTTTGACCTGGCAGGACAGCTTAAGTGAAGTGTGTGAGGGCTAGTGTGGCCTCTGGACTCTCCACAAAAACCGTGCCCTGGCAGGACCGCTGAAGCTGAGTGGTTGCAAGCCAGGGTGTTGCGGGATTCTCTACACTGAGGGCACACTGAACAGCTGAAGCTGAAGTGGATGCAAGCCAGATGTACTGGGGTGCTTAGCATAGGGGGTGCTCTGGCCAAGCAACTGGAACTGAGGTTGGCTTGGGTGGAGGTGTTCCAGGGCACTCTATGTAAGTGTGTCCTGGTGGGTTGACTGGAACTGAGGTTGGTGGGGACCAAATGTTTGTCGAGTGTTTTAAATATGGAATACCCTAGAAGGGTGGCTTGGATCCAAAGCAGATTCCAGCTGGGTAGTTTCAGGGCACTCTATGTTGGGGGTGTCTTAGAAAGCTTTCTAAAACCTAAGTGGTGTATGCCTGGAGTGTTCTGCACTGCTTTGTGCCTGTGTCACCGTGGCATGAAGGCTGGAGCAATAATGAGCTCTAATCAGAGATGTCCAGGTATGCCCTGCCCTGTGGTTGCCTCCATTCGATGGCTGGAGTTGGTGTGGGCTAGGGTCTTGGGGATCACTGAGGTGGTAAGCCAGTTAGGACACCCGGAGCATGCACAGGCCTGTGCTTTCAAGGTGAATGGGAAATGTAGATGGTTTGTAAGCCCCTCCCACGCACAGAATACCAGAAGCTTTCTTACTATTTGGGAGAGTTCTAAGGCTGACTCATATAGGCTGGTTGCTCTTTTAAAACACAGTTATCCTGTGCCTCAGCAGGTCTGAGGCTGATGTGGGCTAGAGGACCCAGGGCTCACTGAAGGGCCAAGCTGGCTATGGTGTCTAGACCCTGTTCCAATCTGTGCTTTTAAGGTAAAGGGCGAACATAAACCCTGTCACTCACCAGTTTCTCAGAGTTTTAGTAGCTCCTCTGTCATTTGGCAGAGTTGAAGGGCTGGATCTTTTATAAACTAGTTTTTATTTTAAGTCACAACTTTTTTTTTTTTGTGACCAAGGACACACAAATCTGCTCCAGGTCCCTCAGTATTTTCTCACCCCCTTGCAGTTTGCTGCTTTGAGGGTGGGAGTTCCCTTCATTACTGTGCCTCTGTCTTTGTTGCTGTTCCCTTTTGCCATACTATCTTTTGTTATGTAGAAGCAGTTCAGGCAGTCCTCAGTTATTTTTGAGGAAGAACTGCTCTATAAGTAGGTGTTAGTCTGTGTGTTCTGTGGAGGTAATGAGTTTAGGGTCTTCCTACTTTGCCATCTTTGGCCAGAACCTGACAAGGTTCATCATTATCTTTTCATGGCTTGCTGGCTCATTTTTCATTATCACTGAATAGTATTCCATTGTATTTAGTATACCAGAGTTTATCCATTTGCTTGTTGAAAGACATCTTGGTTGCTTCCAGTTTTTTCTGATTATGAATAAAGCTGTTATAAATATTTGCATGCAGGATTTAAGTAGGCATATATTTTCAGATCAGTTTGGCAAATACCTAGGAGCATGATTGCTGGAACATATGTTTAAGACTATGTTTAGCTTTTTGAGAAACTTTCAGAGTTTTTCCCAAAGGGATTGTATCATTTTACATTTTACATTCATCACCAATAAACAAGAATTTCTTTTGCTTCTCATCAGCAATTGCTATTCTCTGTCTTTTGGGTTTAGCCATTCTAATGGGTGTATAGCATTTTGAGGTAAAACACATACATCAAAAATGACAGAATTTTCACATTAAGGAGGCACCTGGGTGACTCAGTTGGTTGAGCATCTGCCTTCACTCAGGTCAAGATCCTAGGGTCCTGGGATCAAGTCCCACATCGGGCCCTCCACTTGACAGGGAGCCTGCTTCTCTCTCTCCCCCTGCCTGCAGCTCTGCCTACTTGTGCTCTCTCTGTCAAATAAGTAAATAAAATCTTTGAGAAAATAAATAAAAAAGAAAATAGAGAAAGAAAAAGAATTTTCACCCTAAGGACATGGCACTTTGCAAAATCACCTTTGCATGAAATTTTTAGGATTTGTTTGTTTCAGAATGTTAAAAACTGTAACTTTATATTTGAGCTTAAACACGCATTTATGCCAAAATTTACATAAGCTTAGAAAGTATTTTTTAAAAGTCTAGAGCTATTTGCTCCAATATGACTTGGGGGGAAAGTCATAGTAATTAACTCATTTTACCAATCACCTTAGAAAATAGTGTTAGTCAAAACAAAACAACACAAAAACAATAATAGTGTTTGCTATTTGCATGCAGAAAATGCTAGACTCTAGTCAAACTTTCCAGTAACTTTTACCATGAAACATCCAGCAATTCTAACCGAAATAAGCAGATTGAGACATACTAATACATAAAAATAAGGGTTAAGTAGAATGTCTTTGTACTTTATCTATATAAAAATAAAAAGAAGGAGGGATTGGAAGAAGGTCAAAAGACACAAACTTCCAGATATAAGATAAATAATTACTAGGGGTGTAATGTACAGCTGATGACTACAGTCAATACTGCTGTATAATATATTCAAAAATTGTTGACAGAACAAATCCTAAGAGTTCTTAGCACAAGGAAAAAAACTGTTTTTTCTTTTTTTGTATCCATATGAGATGATGGATGCTAACTAAATTTATTGTAATGATCAATTTATAGTATATGTAAGTCAAATCATTATGCTATATGCCTTGAACTTATACATTATGGTATGCCAATTACATTTTAATAAAACTGGGGGAGGAAAAAGCTAAATTTCCTTTTGATAATATTGAGACTGCCAATTCCAAAACAAAATGGACAAACAAAAAAAATTCAAAAATCCAGAAGAACATATTGTAAAACTATCATTTGGGAGCTATATCACTACAAGAAGATAAAAATCCATACTTATACTGCATATTTTAATAAATGACAAAGAGTAATTAATGCTCAAAATAGATGTACAATTCTAAATACACTGGAATTACTATAATGTTTTAATACTGATCTTGGTTTTTACTAATTTGAATATATTGAAATAGACTGGACACCAAATACCTTAATACAGAAATTTTTGTTGTCTAATAGCCTAACCATAAACCACAAAGCTTAGTAAGCAGCCTAAGTCACAGTATGCTGGAACACAGAGTAAGACAGTCAATGCCTTTCAACATCTATATACAATGTCTGTAAACTAAGCTCTTCAAACTAAATTTTTTAAACTTCATCACAATTAAAAAACAAACTAATTTACATGTAGGTAGGAAATTAAAAATGTACATCATGAAGACATAATATATTAAACTCTCACAGAAGTTTTATATAACATTCACTCAATAGAAGATGTATGTATTTTTTTCAGGTATATAATATTAAATCAGAAAAAAAGTGCAGCGTATTAATTTGGGACAAAGGAAAGAGAAAAAGGAAAAGACATTGTGCTTCCTTAAAATACCTTTAAATAAACGATACTGGTAATCATATTTTTTAAACACTCATAATTCTTTCTTTTTTGTTAACCCTTTAAAAAGTAAACTTATCTTAATTTAGTTACAAATAACTATTCTAACCATCTAGTTCCTGATAAAAAGTGGATTAATCTAGTTAATTTCTTTTAATATTTTATTTATTTGGCAGAGGGAGAAGCAGGAAGAGGGAGAAGCAGGCTCCCTGCTGAGCAAGGGAGCCTGATGTGGGGGGCTCAGTCCCAGGACTCTGGGACCATGATCTGAACAGAAGGCGATGCTGAATGAATGAGCCACCCAGGCATCCCTAATTTCTTAAATCAAAAAGTATCTGAATTATAAAAATACTTTCATAAGCACACACCTTCATGTTGCTAAAACATATTTACTTCCTGTGATTCTTATTTTATACAGTTTTACTGTTTTCATAATACCAGAGCTGTGTCACATCTCTAGTGTTTTCATAAGCAATGATATCACTCAACAGATTTAGAAACAGTCAGCACACTTTTTGAAAAACCATGAAATTGATTTTTATCCAGTAACTGGCTGATCAATGAAGTCAAAACAGTCCACCTAAGGTCCTTATATAGAGAATACTGTACTTTAATACACCACCAATTCATTTTAACATGCTTATAAGTAAAGGCTAAGAACTTTATTATTAAGTATTATAGGTGATAGAAGAGAGACTTGCTTGGGAGACAGAAAAACAAACAGAAATTGAAAGCTAAATGGGACTAAAGGATGAAATGTATCACAAAAATTGTAAGCATTATAGAATTTCAGATAGGAGGAGGGCAATGTAGGTCACTCGAGTGGACTATGAGTTGAGCCTGAGATATGAGTAAGATTCAAGTAGAGAGAGATAAGGGATAAAGTAAGAACAGTAAAAGTAAAAGCAAGGAAACCAGACAACACAATGTATATGCTCAAGTGAACAAAGGAAGCAACAATATCCATTGAAAGATAAATTTAAAAAGGCAAGTTGAGACAAGGCAATAGTGGGCTCTAATGACAGAATAAGTTTTTATTAGATTCCACAGGCAATAAGGAGCCACAGCAGCTGTATCAAACAGGAGGGACAAGAAAGAAACTATAGAAATGCTAAAGAAGAATATAGATGCCAAACAGGGGCACTTATATCTCAAATATCACAGTGAAAAGAAATAGAACTATTTTTCCAATTATCAAGGCAAAGTCCAACATATAAGCATTAAATCATGGCCCAAAATTCATATGTAAGTAATATGCTACATTAAAAAAAAAAACCCTAGACTTCATAACAGTTAACTCTAAAGGAATTCCACAGTAGTGCTGCTGGAATTACAAAGGCAAAGCCTTTCGAGTAATGAAATGACCAAGAACCAACATGGCACGCTGGTAAATCTTTCCCTTCACTGAGGCTTAATACTGGAACCTGTTTCTCTTGCCTCTCAGCACTAGTAATGCCCTTTACTCTGTTTTTTTTTTTTCCTCCGTGGTACTTAAAAGCTTCTGATATATAATTTATTTCCTTATCTGTTTACTGTATATATCCCCTAACTACAAAGTAAGATCCACAAAGGCATGGATTTTTGTTTGTGTGGTTCTTGATATATACAAATGCCTAGATTAATGCCTGAAACATAGCAGGAGCTTCAAATAACTACTTCTTGAATGAGTAACTGAATGAATGAATGGATGAATGAATGAATGAATGAATATAAGGATTTTATTGAAATGTATTACAATCTATTGTATTCCCAGATTATGGAAGCAAGAAATGAATATAGCAATTAAAACTGAATGAAAAGGAGAAAGCATGTATCTATTGGCCATCTGTATATCTTTTTTGGAGAAATGTCTGTTCATGTTTTCTCCCCATTTTTAATTGGATTATTTAGTTTCTGGGTGTTGAATTTTATAAGTTCTCTATATATTTTGGACACTAACACTTTATCAAATATATTCATATGCAAATACTTTCTCCCATTCCATAGGTTGCCTATTAGTTTTGTTGATTGCTTCCTTCACTCCTTCACTGTGAAGGAGCTTTTTTATTTTGATGTAGAGACATTTCTAGAGAGAAATTGTTATATCTAATGTCAAGAAGTTACTACTTGGTTCTCTTCTTTTATGGTTTCAGATCTCACACTTAGGTCTAATGGATGGTCAAAAAACCACCCATTATGGTTTTTTGTGTGCATGATGTAAGAATATGGTCAAGCTTCATTCTTTTGCATGTTGCTATCCAGTTTTCCAGACTAGAGAAGTCTGGACTGGAAAAAGTCTTTTCCCCATTGGATATGCTTTCCTGCTTTCTTTTTTAAAATATTTTGTTTTTTTTAATTGACAGAGAGAGAGAGAGCAGCAGAGGGAGAAGGAGAAGCAGACTCCCAGCTGAGCAGGAAGCCTGATGTGTACTTGATCCCAGGACCCGGAGATCATGACCTGGGCCAAAGGCATATGCTTAACTGACTGAGCCACCCAGGCACCCTCTTTCTTGCATTCTTGAAGATTAACAATTATCATCAGGGAAATGCAAATCAAAAATACAAGATATTACTTCTTACCTGTCAGAATGGTTAAAATAAAAAACACAAGAAACAACAGGTGTTGGTGGGAATGTGGAGAAAAAGGAACATTTGTGCACTGCTGGTGGGAATGCAAAATGGTGCAGTCACTGTGGAAAACAGCATGGAGGTTCCTCAGAACGTTAAAAATAGAACTAACCTATGATCAAGCAATCACAGTACTAGGTATATGTCCAAAGAAGACAGCACTAATTCAAAGGGACACATGCACCCCTATGCTTATAGCAGCATTATTAATAATAGCCAAGATATGGAAGCAGCCCAAGTGTTCATCAACTAATGAATGAATAAAGATGTGGCTTATATATACAATGACTATTATTCAGCCATAAAGAAGAATGAAATTTTACCACCTGCAATCACATGGGTGGAACTAGGGAGCATAAAGCTGAGCAAAATAAGTCAGTCAGAAAAAGACAGATAGCATATGATTTCATTCATGTGGAATTTAAGAAATAATGCAAACAAGCAAAGGGAAAACAATTAGGGAAAGAGAGAGAGAAAACAAGAGCCAGATTCTTAATTACAGAGAACAAACACAGTTACCAGAGAGGAGGAGGGTGGAGGAAAGGGTTGAATAGGTGATAGGGTTTAAGAAGTACGCTTGTCCTGATGAACACAGGGTGATGTATGAAAGTGTTGAATCACTATATTGTACACCAGTAACTAATAAAGTACTGTATGTAAACTAACTAGAGTTAAAACAAAAACTTAAAAAAAAAAGGGAGAAAGTAGGAGGTATCATGTAGGTATTTATAAACTTAGCTACATTTATCTTCTAGGTTTCTTGAGTAAGTGCTTTGGTTTGAATGAGAAGTTAAAAGATAAAGTGTGTAAGGTAGAAAGAATAAGAAGAATTAACTGTTAGTTAACAACCAAAAAAAATGAGATCTTTCCCTTATGCAAAGTGAATAGCATCATTCATTTTCTCAATACAGAAATATAGAAAAGCAATTAAATAGACAGAGAATGAAGCATACACTTCTTCCACTAGGTTTTGTGTTGTAAAAAATGAATATTGCAGACATATTATATGAGAATTTTAATGTAATAATACTCAATGGATTGACATTTTACCTGTACTAATTTTATGTAAAAATGAACAGAAAAAAATAAGTTCAGTTGAAAGCTTTGGTCTATAGCAAGTATTCTAAAAATAAAAAGAGAGCTACAAGGCAACAAGGATTTTAAGATTTCAAATCAAACTCTGTCAATCATCTAGCTATCCTTTTTAGGAAAGCTTAATTTCAATCCAGAAATTTAGATGAAGTCACTTAAGTTTTAAAAATATAAATACAACTAGTGTAACTTAATTTTCCTAGAATTTCTGCATATTCTACATGAGATAAATTTCAACCTCCTACAGACCAAACCAGTATCTTCTTTTTTGACACAGTTTTCACATTTTAAGTGTGTATTTTTAAGTGTTTTAAAAGGCACCTAAATAGATATGAGCAGAAAAGAAATGCCTTGCAAAAGTGACATTAACTGAATTAAAAATGTCTTTTAACCATATTTTTACTTTGTAATGATTAAAGACTATTGCATGGTTAGTTGTTGTAAATGTACTATCACTTCCTTGAAGACTCAGTTTGATAACTATAGGATCTTGATTTGATATTTTTCTATTGCTTTCCTATTTCAGAACTATGGATTATGAGCCTGACAGATTATATATTTTTACAAAGTATGAGTGAATGCTATTACTCTATTTTGAGAAACTGTTTTTTCTTCTATTGGTGCCAACCCATTATGAAATATCAGCTACAATTCTTTTTCAATGAACTAGATTCAGGGGGCATCCTGGAAGATGGTGGAGTAGGGAAACCCTAAACTTGCCTTGTCCCACAAATACAACTAGGTAACACTCACATCAGAATAAGTAATTCAGAAAATGATCCAAAGACTGACAGAAAAAAAAAAAAAACAACCCTCCATAACTAACGGTAGAGAAGAGGCCACATCAAATAATGTAGGAAGGGTGAAGACACAGTTTGGGAGGCAAATGGACTGTGGCTGTCCACAGTGGGAAGGGAACTGGCAGTGCAGAAGGAGGGCAAAAAACAGATATTCACACAGGGAGCCCACACAAGGAAGATGAATTCCCATAGCATTTGGGTTTCAAAGTGAGAAGAGCCAAATTTCATGAGTTCTTAGAACAAGTAGGACTTAAACTTGGAATTCTAAAATTCCAGTGGGCTTGTCTCTGAGAGCAAGGAAGACATTAGAAAGCAGAGTCCCTGTACTTAAAGAGAGAGCATGACAAACAGCCCATGCAGATACAGCAAAAAATTAGCAGTTCAAAAAACACCAAGAACAGAAGGGAGAGTGATTTATTCATCTCAGAGCATGGCCCAGACAGACAGAGATCATGACGATACCCTTCTGGGAACAAAAGAGGTAGATATGTCATTTCCATCTCCCATCCATCCAGTGTGTGTGTGTGTGTGTGTGTGTGTGTGTGTGTGTGTGTGTGTGTGTATTACATCTTCTTTCCCCATTCATTAGTCAATGGACATTTGAAGTGTTTCCATAAGTTGGCTCTTGTTGATAACACTGCTATAAACATCGGTTGCATGTATCCTTTCAGCAGTATTTTTGTGCCTTGGGGTAAATACCTAGTGGTGCAATTCCTGGATCATAATGTAGCTCTATTTTTAATTTTTGGGGGAACCTCCATACTATTTTCCAGAGTAGCTGCACAAGCTTCCATTCCCTAGGGTGGGTTCACCATTCTCCACATCTTTGCCAAAATCTGTTCTTTCCTGTGTTGTTAATTTTACCCATTCTGAGAGCTGTGAGGTGATATCTCACTGTAGTTTTGATTTGTAGTTCCCTGATGAAGAGTGATATTGAGCGTTATTTTCACGTTTCTGTTAGCCATTTGTATGCCTTCTTTGGAGAAATGTCTATTTATGTGTTCTGCTCATTTTTTAACCGGATTGTTTTTTTATGTTCAGTTTTACAAGTTCTTTACATATTTTAGATAATAACCCTTTATCAAATATGTCATTTGTAAATACCATCTCCCACTTCATTGGTTGCCTTTTAGTTTTATTGATGGTTTTCTTTGCTTTGCAGAAGTGTTTTATTTTGATGAAGTCTGAATAGTCTATTTTTTCTTTTCTTTCCCTTGTCTCAAGAGACTTATCTACAAAGAATGTGCTATAGTCAATATCAAAGAAGTTACTTGCCTCTGCTCTCTTCTAAGATTTTTATATGCTCAAGTTTCACATTTAAGTCTTTTAAGCATTTTGAGTATATTTTTTGTGTATGGTGTAAGGAAGGGGCTCAGTTTCATTCTTTTGCAGGTAGTTGTCAGTTTTTCCAATACCGTTTGTTGAAAAGACAAATTCTGAAAATACCACAAATATATGGATGTTAAATAACATACTACTAAACTATAAAGGGTGGAACAAGAAATCAAAAAGGAAATTAGAATGTACATGGAAAGGAATGAAAATGAAGACACAAATTTCCAGAATATTTGGGTTGCAGGAAAAGTGCTTCTTAGAGGTAAGTTTATAGTAATACAGGCTTACATTGAGAAGCAAGAAAAAGCTCAAAAAAAAAAACCCTAAACTTACACCTAAAGGAGCCAGAACAACAAAAACACAACCCCAAACTAGTGCAAGGAAGGAAATAAATGATATAGAAACTAAAGAAACAATAGATCAATGAAGTCAGGAGCTGATTCTTTGGGGAAAAAAAATGATCAACCTCTAGGTAGAACCATCAAGAAAAAGAAACAGAGATAGGGAGAGAAAATATTCAAACAAAATTACAATGAGAGAGGAGAAATAACAACCAACACTACAGAAATACAAATAATTTAAGAGAATATTATAAAAATTTTATGTCATCAAACTGGACAGCCTAGAAGAAATGGATAAACTTAAACAAACATATAACCTACCAAAACTGAAGCAGGAAAAAATACAAAATTTGAACAGACCAATTACTAGTAAGGAAATTTAATCAGTCCTCAAAACATTCTCAAACAAAAGTCCAGGACTAGATGGTTTCACAGGGGAATTCTACCAATTCTTCTCAAAATATTCCTCTCAAAATATTCTCAAAATATTCCAAAAAACAGAAGAGAAAGGAAAACTTTCAAATTATTTATATGAAGCCAGCATTACCATGATACAAAAACCAGAAAAGACAACACCAAAAAGGAGATTACAGGCCAATATGTGATGGACCTAGATGTAAAATTTGTATACAAATCACTAGCAAACAGAATTCTAGAATAAATTTTAAAAAATCATTCATCACAAGCACATAGGATTTATTCCTGGATTATAAGAGTGATTTAATATCTACCAGTCAATCAGTGTGATACGTCTCATCAATAAGAGTGAGGATAGGGGCGCCGGGGTGGCTCAGTGGGTTAAGCCTCTGCCTTCGGCTCACGTCATGATCTCGGGATCCTGGGATCGAGTCCCGCATCGGGCTCTCTGCTTGGCAGGGAGCCTGCTTCCTCCTCTCTCTCTCTCTCTGCCTGCCTCTCTGCCTACTTGTGATTTCTCTCTGTCAAATAAATAAATAAATAAATAAATAAATAAATAAAATCTTTAAAAAGAAAAAAGAGTGAGGATAAAAACCATGTATTTCAACAGATTCAGAAAAAGCATTTGACAATGCAAGCATTCATGATAAAAGCCCTCAACAAAGTAGGTTTGGCCATACATGACAAAACCAGAAATAATATCATCCTCAATGGGGAGCAACTGAGAGTCTTCCCCACAGTCAGGGACACAACAGGGATGCCCATTCGCACCACTGTTATTTAATATAGTACTGGAAGTCCTGGCTTCAGCAATCAGACAACAAAAATAAATAAAAAGCATCCAATCAGCAAGAAAGAAGTCAAACTTACACTATTTGCAGATGACATGATGCACAATATAGAAAACAAGAAGGACTCCACCAAGAAATTGGTACTAAATTTGCAGGATGCAAAATCAATGCATAGAATTCAATTGCATTTCTATACACCAGTAATGGAGCAGGAGAAAGAGAAATCAAGGAATCTATCTTATTTGCAATTGCATGAAAAACCATAAGATACCTAGGAAAAAACGTAAACAAAGAGGTAAAAAAAACTGTTCTCTGAAAACTGTAAAACAGTGAAGAAAGAAATTGAAAATGACAAAGAATTGGAAAGACATTCCATGCTCATGGATTGGAAGAACAAATACTGTTAAAATGTCTGTAACACCCAAAGCAAACTAAACATATAATGTAATTCTATCAAAATACCAACAGCATTTTTCACTGAACTAGGATAAACAATCCTAAAATTTGTATGGAACCACAAAGGACCCTGCATAGCCAAAGCAATCTTGAAAAATGAAAGCAAGCTGAAGGTATCACAATGCCAGTGGTATTACAGTTATATTACAAAGTTGTAATAATCAAAATAGTATGTACTGGAAGAAAAAATAGACACACAGATCAATGGAACAGAATACAAAACTCAGAAATGAACCCACAACTCAATGATCAATTAATCTTCAAAAAAGCAGGAAAGAAAATCCAATGAGAAAAAGACAGCCTCTTCAGCAAATGGTGTTACATAAACTGATCAGCTACATACAAAAGAATGAAACTGGACCACTTCTTTTTTTGTTGTTGTTTTTGTTTTTTTTTCTTTTGTTTTTGTTTAAACAAATTGAACGTGAATTAAAGACCTAAATGTGAGACCTGAAACCACTCAAATCCTTGAAGAGAACACAGACAGTAATGCCTCTGTGTTGTCCACAGCATCATTTTTCTAAATACCTCTCTTAAGGTAAGGAAAATAAAGGTAAAAATAAAGTACTGAGACTACATCAAAATAGAAAATTTCTGCACAGTGAAGGAAACAATCAACAAAACTAAAAGACAACTTACTGAATGGGAGAAGATATTTGGAAATGCCTTATCTGATAAAACATGAGTATTCAAATATATAAAGCAGTGATACAACTCAACACTCAAAAAACCCCAACAACAAATAATCTAATTAACATGGATGGGACTAGAAGAGATTATGCTGAGTGAAATAACTCAAGCAGAGAGAGTCAATTATCATATGGGGTTCGCTTATTTGTGGAGGATAAGGAATAACACGGAAGACATGGGTAGATGGAGAGGAGAAGGGAGATGGGGGAAATTGGAGGGGGAGACGAACCATGAGAGACTGTGGACTCAGGAACTAACTGAGGATTTTGGAGGGGAGGAGGGTGGGAGGTTGGGTGAGCCTGGTGGTAGGTACTGTGGAGGGCACGTATTGCATGGAGCACTGGGTGTGATGCATAAACAGTGAATTCTGGAAACACTGAAAAGAAATTTAAAATAAATAAAAATTTAAAAAAAGAAATGAACAGACATTTATCCCAATGGCCAACAAATATATGAAAAGATGCTAAACATCACTCATCATCACAGAAATGCAAATCAAAACTACAATGATATATCACCCCACACTTATTAGAATGGCTAAAATCCAAAAGACAGGTAATGAGTGTTGGCAAGGATGTGGAGTAAAAGAAACATCTGTGTACTGCTGGTGAGAATGAAAACTGGTGCAGCCATTGTGGAATACAGTATGAAACTTTTCAAAGTCAAAATTAAAATTACCCTACAATTCAGTAACAAATTCGTTGTAGAGAATTGTAAAAATATATAAAAGACTCTAAAAATTTTTAAAATCACTTAACACCCCCCACCCAATGAAAACCACAGCTAACATTCTGCAGTGCTTGCTTTGTGTTTTTGTATAAATTGAGTTCATATTGTATATATAATTTTGTTGTTCATTCTTTTCAATCAACATTATGTCATAAGCATTTTCACATATCATCAACCATCAAAAATAATAAACTGGCTACATTGTATTCCAGAATAAGAAAAAAAAGTTACCCTACAATTCAGTAATTGCCCTACTGGGTATTTATCCCTAAAATACAAAAACACTAATTCAAAGGGATACGTGCATCCCTATGTTTATGGCACCATTATTTATAGTACACAGGATATGGAAGCAACCCACGTGTCTATGGATAGATGAATAGATAAAGAAGAGGTGTTATATATATTATGCTATATATATATTAAAGAGAACAGTATTGAGCAATAAAATGAATGATATCTTGCCATTTGCAACAAAATGGATGAAGCAAGAGATTATATTGCTTAGTGAAATAAGTCAGTCAGAGAAAGACAAATACCATATAATTTTATTCATATATGAAATATAAGGAACAAAATAAGGAATCAAAGGAATAAAAAAGAGAAGAAAAAGAAACAAATTCCTAAATATAGTCAACAAACTGATGTTTATCCGAGGTGTGTTAATTGGTGGGATGGGTGAAATAGGTGATGGGGATTAAGGAGTGCTCTTGTAGTAATGAGCACTAGGTGATAAATAGAATTATAGAATCACTATACTGTACACCTCAAATTAATATAACACTGATGTTAACCATACTGGATTTAAAATAAAAACTTAATAAAAAAGAAAACTAAATAAATAAACTGGACTCTATTCCAAAACCATAATTAGTAAACCAAAAAAAAATTCAACAGCCATTAATGAGTATGTTCAAATTTATTTCATTTACATTTCAAAATAACACCATGGGTGGTACATAATATTATTCGGATTTGTGCAGATTTGGGAATTGATGTTCAAGAGTTACATGCTTAACCAACTGAGCAACCCAGAAGCCCCTAAGTGACTAACTTTAAAAAACTTCAGATTCTACCTGGTGAGCAATGTAGGTCCAGCATATGATAGATGGCTCATTATAATAAACATAATTAATACAACTAATATTAACCAAGTGATACACTGTGACCAATAGATATGCAAAGTTCATAATGATGGAGTTTAATATCTGGTGATGATAAAGATCAAGTAAACCAATAAATATGCTACTTTGGACTAATGTTATGTGCTACAAAGAAAATTAAATAGGGTAGAAGAACAGAGAGTGACTAGGGCTAGAGGAGAGTTTTTTATATAAGACAGTAAAAAAATCTCTTACAAATGTGGTGACATTCAACATAGGACCTGAATAATGAGATACATACACAATCATACATATTTCTATACAAATATTCATATATATCTCCAAATGTGGATAGGTATTTTTAGAAAGTTACAGAGCTTTAATTTTACATTTTTAAGATATAAGACATTCAAAGTTAATAACAAAATAGACTAAGCAAGAGGCAACTAATACTATTCTCTATTGTGCATGGAAGAGCACTGTAAAACTTCAGTCCTTAGATTTATAATCTTAATTCAGAATGCTTTATTTTTACATATCAAATTAAACAACTGATTTACTAATTTATTCCATATGAAACCCAACAAGAATAAACACTCACTTTTTTTTAAGTTTTCACTTAAATTTGTTAGTTTACATACAGTATAATATTAGTTTCAGGTGTACAATTTAATGATTCAACATTTCCATACAACACTTGGTGCTCATCACAAGTGCAGTCCTTAATCTCCATCACAGATTTAACCCATCGCCCCAACTACCACCCTTCTGGCAACCATCAGTTTGTTCTCTATAGTAAAGAGTCTGATTCTTGGTTTGCCTCTTCTTCTTTTCCCTACCATCTTTTATTTTAATCTTTTTTTTTTTTACCATTTTTGTTTATTTATTTGAGAGAGAGTGAGCCAATAAGAGGTGGGGCAGAGGGAGAAGCATGCTCCCCGCTGAACAAGGAGCCTGGATATCTTTTTCCCATTGAATATTCTTTCCTGCTTTATTTTTTTAAAGATTTTATTTACTTATTTGACAGAGAGAGCAGCAGAGGGAGAAGGAGAAGAAGACTCCTAACTGATCAGGGAGCCTGATGTGGACTGGATCCCAGGACCCTGACATTATGATCTGAGCCGAAGGCAGACACTTAACCAACTGAGCCACCCAGGCACCCCAATCCTTTGTTTTACTTCTTATATTCCACATATGGGTGATATTATATTGCATTTGTCTTTTTATGACCGACTTATTTCCCTGAGAGTAACACTTTTTAGCTCTATCCATGTCATTGCAAATGCCAAGATTTCATTCTTTTTTATGGCTGAGTAATATTCCTGTGTGTGTGTGTGTGTGTGTGTGTGTGTGTGTGTGTGTGTGTATCTCACTTCTGCTTTATACATTCATCAGTGGATGGACAATTGACTGTTTGCATAATTTGGCTTTTGGAGATAATGCTGCTACAAACATCAGGGTGCATATATCCCTTTGAATTAGTATTTTTGTATCCTTTGTGTAAATACCTAGTAGTGCAATTGCTGGATCATAGGGTAGTTCTACTTTTAACTTTTTGAGAAACCTCCATACTTCTTGAATGGTTACACCTGACTGCATTCCCACCAATGGTGCAGGACTGTTCCACTTTTTCCACATCCTAATCCAACACCTGTTTATTGTTCTGTTGATTTTAGCCATTTTGACAGGTGTGAGATTGTATCTCATTGTAGTTTTTATTTATATTTCCCTGATGATGAATGATGTTGAGCATCTTCTCATGTACCTGTTGGCCATCTGGATATCTTCCTTGGAAAAATGTCTATTCATGTCTTCTGCCAATATTTTAATTGGACTATTCATTTTTTAGGGTGTTGAGCTTTAGAAATTATTTATATATTTTGTTTATTAACCCTTTATCAGATAAGTCATTTGCAAAAATCATCTACCATTCTGTAGGCTGCCTTTTAGTTTTTTTCATTGTGCCCTGCACTGTGCAGAAACTTTTTATTTTGATGACATCCTAACAGTTAATTTTGCTTTTGTTTCCCCTGTCTCAGGAGACATATCTAGCAAGAAGTTGCTACAGCCAAAGTCAGGGGTTACTGCCTTTGTTCTCCTCTAGGATTTTAATGGTTTCAGATCTCATATTTCAATCTTTAATCAATTTTTTAAAATTCATTTTTTACACATGGTCTAAGATAGTGGGCCTCTTCCATCCCTCTGCATGTTGCTGTACAGTTTTCCCACCATTTGTTGAAGAGACTGTCTTTTTCCCACTGGATATTCTTTCCTGCTTTGTCAAAGATTAATTGACTATACACTTGTGGGTTCATTTGTGGGTGTTCTATTCAGCCCCATCAGTCTTTGTATCTATTTTTGTGACAGTACCATTCTATTTTGATCACTACAGCTTTGTAATATCACTTGAAGTCCAGAATTGTGATGCTTCCAGCTTTGCTTTTCTTCTTCATGGCTGCTTTCACTATTTGGTGTCTTTTGTGGTTCCACACTAATTTTAGGATTATTTGTTCTAGCTCTGTGAAAAATGCTGGTGGTACCTTAATAGGGATTGCATTAATGTGTAGATTGGTTCGGGTAGTATGACATTTTAATATTTTTTCTTCCAACCCATGAGCATGGAATGTGTTTCCATTTCTTTGTGTCCTCTTCAATTTCTTTCATCAGTGTTTTATAGTTTTCAGAGTACAGGTCTCTCACCTCTTTGGTTAGGTTTATTCCTAAGTATCTTATTGTTTTTTGTACAGTTGTAAATAGGGTTTATTCATTTATTGCTCTTTATGCTGCTTCATTACTGGTATACAGAAATGGAATTAAATCACATATGTTGATTCTGTATCCTACTACTTTACTGAAGTTGTTTATCAGTATAGCAGTTTTTTGTTGGGAGTCTTTCAGGTTTTCTATATAGAGTATCATGTCATCTGCAAATTTGAAAGTTTTAATTTTTCCTTGCTGATTTGGATTCCTTTTATTTCTTTTCATTGTTTGTTGTGGCTAAAAATTCCAGTACTGTGTTAAATAATGGTAGTGAGTGGACATCCCTGCCTTGTTCCTGACCATAAAGGAAAAACACTATTTTGCCTCACTGAGGATGATATTAGCTATGTGTTTGTCATATGCAGCCTTTATTGTGGTATCCTTTCTCTAAACCTACTTTGTTGAGGGTTTTTATCATGAAGTAATGTGTCAAATGCTTTTTCTGAATCTATTGAAATGATAATACTGTTCATATCCTTTCTTTTATTAAGGTGGTGAATCACTCTGATTGATTTGCAAATATTGACCCACCCTTGCAACCCAGGAATATATCCCAATTGATTATGGTGAATGACTCTTTAAATGTAATTGTGGGTTTGGCTTACGAATATTTTATTGAGAATTTTTACATTCATTTTCATCACAGATATTGGCCTGTAGTTCTCTTTTTTTAATGGGAGTCTTTATCTGGTTTGGTATCATGGCAATGCTGGCCTCATGGAATGAATTCAGTTTTCCTTCCTTTTCTATTTTTTTAGAGTAGTTTGGGAAGAATAGGTATCAACTCCTTTTTAATATTTGGTACAAAAAATGTTTGGCAGAATTCACCTGTGAAGCCATCTGGCCCTGAACTTTTTTTATGTTGGGAGACATTTTTATTCCTGGTCCAATTTTTTTGATGGCTCACAGTTTAAGTTTTCTATTTCTTCCTATTTTAATTTTGGTAGTTAATGTTTCTATGAATTTATCTATTACTTCCTGGATGTTCATTTGTTGCCATATAGTTTTTCATAATATTCACATAATTGCATGTTTTTCTGTGTTGTTGGTTGTTATCTCATTGATAATGTGTTATTTAATGGATTTGGGTCCTTTCTCTTTTTTAGATAAATCTGGCTAGAGGTTTTAAAATTTTATTAAATTTTTCAAAGAATCGGCTCCTAGTTTCATTGATCTGTTCTATTTGTTTTTTTAGTTTTTGTATTGTTTATTTCTGCTCTAATCTTTATTATTTCCTTCCATTTTCTGGCTTTAGGCTTCAATTGTTGAATTTTTCTAGCTTCTAGAGGTGTAAAGTTATGTTGTTCACAAGATTTTTTTCTTGAGGCGGGCCTGTATTGCTATATACTTCCTTCTTATGACAGTTTTGCTACATTCTAATGGTTCTGGACCATTGTATCTTCATTTTCACTTGTTTCCATGTATTTTTGTTTGTTTTAATTTCTTGGTTAACCCATTCATTGTTTAGTGGCATGTTGTTGACCTTCTGTATATTGGTTGTCTTTCTAGATTATTTTATTACGATTGACTTTGAGTGACATAGCGTTGTTTTCAGAAAATATGCATGATATGATCTGAATTTTTTGTATTTATTTGTTTTTAATTTTTTTCAGTTTTAAAAATCCATTTATTGGCTTCTTTTTTGGTTTTTAATTTTTTTAAATAAATATATAATGTGACGCCACCACCCTCTCCTGACAACCCTACCACCAGGCCCCCTCAGTTTGTTTTCTGACATTAAGAGTCTCTTTTGGTTTGTCTCCCTCCCGATCACATCTTGTTTCATTTATTCTTTTCCTACCCCCTTAGCCCCCCACACATTGCATCACCACTTCCTCATATCAGGGAAATTGTATGATAGTTGTCTTTCTCCGATTGACTTATTTCGCTAAGCATAATACCCTCTAGTTCCATCCACGTCATCACAAACAGCAAGAATTGATGTCTTTTCATGGCTGCATACTATTCCATTGTGTATATATACCGCTCCTTCTTTATCCATTCATCTGTTGATGGATGTCTAGGTTTTTTCCATAACTTGGCTATTGTGGACATTGCTACTATAAACATTCCGGTGCACGTGCACCTTCGGATCACTACGTTTGTATCCTTAGGGTAAATACCCAGTAGTGCAATTGCTGGGTCATAAGGTAGCTCTATTTTCAACTTTTTGAGGAACTTCCATGCTGTTTTCCAGAGTGGTTGCACCAGCTTGCATTCCCACCAACAGTCCTCGCCAGCATCTGTCATTTCCTGACTTGTTCATTTAAGCCATTCTGACTGGTGTGAGGTGGTATCTCATTGTGGTTCTGATTTGTATTTCCCTGATGCCCAGTGATGTGGAGTACTTTTTCATGTGTCTGTTGGCCATCTGGATGTCTTCTTTGCAGAAATGTCTGTTCATGTCCTCTGCCCATTTCTTGATTGGATTATTTGTTCTTTGGGTGTTGAGTTTGCTAAGCTCTTTGTAGATTTTGGATACTAGCCCTTTATCTGATATGTCGTTTGCAAATATCTTTTCCCACTCTGTCAGTTGTCTTTTGGTTTTGTTGACTGTTTCCTTTGCTGTGCAAAAGCTTTTGATCTTGATGAAGTCCCA
>RCUC01116064.1:0-16204 GCA_003697995.1 Taxidea taxus jeffersonii | reverse complement strand
ATCCAATGGAAAAAAGACAGCCTCTTCAACAAATGGTGTTGGGAAAATTGGACAGCCACATGCAGAAAAATGAAATTGGACCATTTCCTTACACCACACACGAAAATAGACTCAAAATGGATGAAGGACCTCAACGTGAGAAAGGAATCCATCAAAATCCTTGAGGAGAACACAGGCAGCAACCTCTTCGACCTCAGCCGCAGCAACTTCTTCCTAGGAACAACGCCAAAGGCAAGGGAAGCAAGGGCAAAAATGAACTATTGGGACTTCATCAAGATCAAAAGCTTTTGCACAGCAAAGGAAACAGTTAACAAAACCAAAAGACAACTGACAGAATGGGAGAAGATATTTGCAAACGACATATCAGATAAAGGGCTAGTATCCAAAATCTACAAAGAGCTTAGCAAACTCAACACCCAAAGAACAAATAATCCAATCAAGAAATGGGCAGAGGACATGAACAGACATTTCTGCAAAGAAGACATCCAGATGGCCAACAGACACATGAAAAAGTGCTCCACATCACTGGGCATCAGGGAAATACAAATCAAAACCACCATGAGATACCACCTCACACCAGTCAGAATGGCTAAAATGAACAAGTCAGGAAATGACAGATGCTGGCGAGGATGTGGAGAAAGGGGAACCCTCCTACACTGTTGGTGGGAATGCAAGCTGGTGCAACCACTCTGGAAAACAGCATGGAGGTTCCTCAAAAAACTGAAAATAGAGCTACCTTATGACCCAGCAATTGCACTACTGGGTATTTACCCTAAAGATACAAACGTAGTGATCCGAAGGGGCACATGTACCCGAATGTTTATAGCAGCAATGTCCACAATAGCCAAGTTATGGAAAGAACCTAGATGTCCATCAACAGATGAATGGATAAAGAAGAAGTTGTATATATATACAATGGAATACTATGCAGCCATCAAAAGAAATGAAATCTTACCATTTGCGACAACATGGATGGAACTAGAGCGTATTATGCTTAGCGAAATAAGTCAACTGGAGAAAGACAACTATCACATGATCTCCCTGATATGAGGAAGTGGAGATGCAATGGGGGTGGGAGTTAAGGTGGTAGGAAAAGTAAAAATGAAACAAGATGGGTTGGGAGGGAGACAAACCAAAAGAGACTCTTAATGTCATAGAACAAACTGAGGGGGGTGGGGGGAAGAGGGGTTGGGAGAGGGTGGTGGGGTTACATTATATGTTTAAATAAAGCTTAAATAAATTTTAAAAAAAAGTTAAGATGGGGAAGAAATTTCTACAAGGTTCTTTAATTCATGAATCCAATGCCAATACAGCAATTCAGAACTTGATTACTCCTTAAAAGCATCTCGTCCAATTCCCTCTTTTACATATTGGGAAACTGAGTCTTAGAGCAAGTGATTTTCTCTAGGAGAATGGAGTTAATTAGTTGCAAAGCAAGCATTTAAACCCAAAGATAAGTGATTCATCTTTTCACCAAACTCTGTTGCTTCCTAGATGGTCTTGAAAGGAAAACATGATTAAATAGGTCCAGGTTGGTTATGAAATTTTGCAGAAAAAGTTCAGGGTTGGCTTTAATGTTAGATAAGAAAGGAAGATTTTCACTAAGGTATTTGCAATAGTAGTGACACTTGCAGTGGAATAAATGGATGTGGTTTTGAACACCTCTGAATCAGAAAGATATAGATCAAATAGGCAGAGGAGCAAAAATGACACCAACAATGTGGGCATTGATTTATGAAGATAGTCTAGAATATTATAAGTGCTAAATATGCATGACTTGGCTAATGACTGAGGAAAGACAAAGAAGTCTATAAATATTTGAAGGGTACAAAGGCTATAGAGGAAGCAAAAATATTTTAAAAGCAAGGGGGGTAAAGCTAACACTGTTAGATTAATAAAACCCAATGAAGAAAGGGAAAAATAAGAGTTGAACACAAGGAAATACTTAAAAATGAGATTTATTATTTCCTAGATTCTTTTCCAAGATCAAAGGTGAAATCTATCATTTGGAATATTTAAAATCCGATTGGACTTAAAATACCTAAGCCAATGACACAGGAAGTCATGTTCCATGGGTACATGGAGCTGGAGCCCATGCCCTCACAAGGCTTTTCCAGCTCTCAGTTTTGTAGTCTTGGAACCACAAAACATTGCCTTGGTTTGCATTCATTTTGAGTACTGAGGCTGTGGAGCTGTGTATGGGAAGAATAATAGACTCTCTGAGTGTTTATCACTTCTCTGCTCAGTGCAGGGCCCTAGAGATGAGTTTGCCAACTCAACCAAATAGGAGGAGATCCAAATTGACGTTATAACACTGTTTCCCAAATAAGTGAGATAATTAAACATAGCAGTTTCATGATGTAATAGATATGTTTGACTTGTTTTCACTCAGTGTCACCCATTCTCCTGCTCCCACATGAAGAATCAAGTAGGACTAGCTCTTGCGCCAACAAAGAGCATATAAGAAACACCCTGGCAGATTCAAAGGTTGTATCATTTTTCATTGCCTCCTTGCAGGTAATTTACATATGTTGTCTAGTTTGGTAGCCTGGGTGCCAAGTTCATAGGTATTCAGTGCTCACCATTACCAGATTCCTGCTTGTCCTGGGCCTGCCTTATCTTATTCTCAACACCTATGCCCTTCTGGATCCTGATTCTGTGGTCAACTATTGCTCTGCCCTACTTCTTAGTACTCATGTGATTTGATATTGAAATGTAGCTGTGGTAATAAAAATAATATTTTTATTATTTTATTTTATTATTTTATTATAATTACCGTGGTAGTAAAAATAATAGAATTGAGAGCAATATGCCTGCTAGCTAAGGAGACAAAATAGTTAAGTGTACAGAAGTCCCTTCATGTTCTAAGCTTGAAACGCTTCTGTCTGCCTTTCCTAGAGTCATGACTTTGGCTACCCGCTTACTTCTCCCTTCCCTGGACAGTGTCTATGTTGCTCTATATTGTATGTCTATACTTATGAAGCACCATACCTGATTTGAAGTGAGTGTTTAATAAATATTGGTTAAATGAATAATTTCTGGAATGCTTGGTTCACTGAAGTTTAACCATCCTAGTCTTTATATTTCCAATCTTGCATAAACTCAGGCACTGGAGGGATCCTGACAGTACCACCTGGAATACTGACATTCAACTCTCTTTAAATAACATTATTTCCTAGAACCTAGGAACAATTTCCTAGTAGTTAGGCCCTACTTACCATATTGGACTTATGTAGACTCTGGCACTAGCCTTCATAAAACCCTAGTTTAGGGGTCCCTAGGTGGCTAGTCGGTTAGGCATCTGCCTTTGATTCAGGTCATGATCCCAGAGTCCTGGGATTGAACCCACATCAGACTCCTTGCTCAGTGGGGAGCCTACTTCTTCCTCTGCCTCTGCCTGTGGTTCCCCCTGCTTGTGCTCTCTCTCTCTCTCACTAACTCTCTCTGTGTGTCAAATAAATAAATAAAAGCTACAATGAATAAAAAAATAAAACCTTAGCTTATCCCATTACCTTAACCCATGTGATTTGGTTATGTGGTCACTTCCAAGGTTCTCTGTGGGTTAATGTTCCAGAGCTGACCCTTCCAACTTCCTCCTCCCCAAATACTTATGGAATGCCACCCTATCTCCCAACAGAAACCATGTCACTTATGAAAACAAAACAGTTTTCCTTTTAAAGCTTTTTTCTCTCCTTTTCTTCTTCTGGAGACTCATTTGTTCTTTTAAAAACAAAAAGATTACTGAGATTCTCAGAATTCTGGTTACCATCACATTTCAGACAATTCATTAACAATATAGTATGGAAAACCACTGAAGATCATTACAGCTGTAGTTGGAAGCCAATGTGCCAGGATAATGAAAAACAATTCTGCAGTTCCCCATGCTCTGTTAGTTATGTTTGTCATAAATGAGTTGTGGATATTTGGAGTGAATGATCCATATCATATTGAACTGTCCTTTTTTATTGCTGACAATTGAAGGTGACTGAGAAGCAGGGCCAGTGTCAGACTGTATCTAATTGGAAACCTTCTTTCATTAATGTCTGATGTTGACTTGTATTGGTTGATGAAATTAGGACCACAGTAGAATGGATTTTATTATACAGAATGAGCTGGTTGAGCTCTTTTCCATTTCAGTGTTTTTTTAACCTCACCCCACCCCTAATTCTGTGGCAGAAGGGACCCAGCAGAGCAGGAATTTTGAGTAAGGCAGGTCTGAGCACAAACAAAGCAAAAATGGTCATGTAGTAAAGGAAATTGAAACCATATGGACTTTTATGCCACATGTTTGAGCAGTTCTTGGGGACTGCTGAGGAACCATAGGACCAGGGAGACCTCTGGAAAGTCACCTTGACACCAGAACTCCAGGGTTAAGTGCCCCTAACCCAACCCAGGCAGATGAGAAATTAACTTTCATGTAAAAGATATGATATGGTGAAGAACATCTATATCCTCCATCCATCCTTTCCCAGTCATTTGCTGCCCTAATAAAATGCACTGTTGGGAGTTCTCTTTAAAGGTCTGGGTCTTTAGGTGAGGTATTATTTCCAAGAGAAAAGAATATTTGGATCAAGGAATGAGAATTCTACTCTAGCTATGTTCTCTCTTCCTTGACCCTGAGATCAGAGGAATAAAGGTTAAAGGACTGAAGTCTGATTTTTGAAGACCCACAGACAAACCAGTTGATTTTTTTTTTCTTCATAGCTCTGTCAGTTTACAGTAAACTAAGGCTGAAATAGCAACCCACTTTCTGAACAATTAATTGATCATTTTGCAAACGTAAAAATGCTTTCAAAAACTTAACAACTCAAAGTTCACAAACTTCATCTGGAAACATCACAAACCATTACCTACAGATTTATTTTATTTCTCTAAATCCCTCCCAGTATTAGAAATATGGATTTTTTTTAGATCAGACTCTATATTTTATTTTTTTAATTTTTTATAAACATATAATGTATTATTAGCCCTAGGGGTACAGGTCTGTGAATCGCCAGGTTTACACACTTCACAGCACTCACCATAGCACATACCCTCCCCAGTGTCCATAACCCCACCACCCTCTCCCTACACCCCTCCTCCCAGCCCCCCTCAGTTTGTTTTGTGACATTAAGAGTCTCTTTTGGTTTGTCTCCCTCCCGATCCATCTTGTTTCATTTATTTTTTCTTTTCTACCCCTCCAGCCCTCCCATTGCATCTCCATTTCCTCATATCAGGGAGATCATATGATAGTTGCCTTTCTCCAATTGACTTATTTCGTTAAACATAATACCCTCTAGTTCCATCCACGTCCTCGCAAATGGCAAGATTTCATTTCTTTTGATGGCTGCATAGTATTCCATTGTATATATATATACCACATCTTTAGACTTTATCCATTCATCTGTTGATGGACATCCAGGTTCTTTCCATAGAAATATGGCTTTTTAGAATATGCATTTTATTGATTCAGAGATATAAACTTATCTTCAGTTTCAGAAGGTAAAGTAATGGCTAATTTAAGTTATTTTGATGCTTAATTAATGCTCAGAGCCTTTTCAGTCTTTGATTCTTCTAACTTTAAGACAATATGATCTAGTAGAATTGAAGATAGAGAGGGGGCTTGATCCCTTCTACTGGTATTGTGATACAATAAACTTACTCCTCTGGGCTCTTTCATCCTCTTTCCATGTCTTTTTCATTCCTTTCCACCCAGTGTCAGTCACCAGAGCCCCCCAGCTATGGCAGTGCATAAGAACTACCTTTCCCATATCAAGTCTTTTTAATGTTTCCTATGTCCACTTTCAAACCATATTCATCATGCACTTCTTGGTAAGAATTAACTCTCTTAACAAACTCATTTCAGAATATTAGTGGCACTATCATATGTAATACATTGCTATCCTAGAAACATCTGGAAGTAAACAGAACCACTAATTCATTGTGCAAGGTCTTTTCTTACCTGTATGAAATTTCTTTCTCAAGTAGCAATCTGAACTCAGTGTTATAATATTGATTACATCTCATTGATCACCTCCTGGGTTTCAGCAAATTACAGATTGTTAGAACCTCAGTTTTATGTCATAATTTTTCAGGTAAGGAAATGGAAGCCTATAGACCAGTGACCTGATATCCAGTTCACTTAGACAGTCAGTGAATGAACTGGCTCCAGTGCTCAAATCTTGACTCCTAATTTAATGCTCTTGCCACCATAACACATTAGTGACTCCACTCTACTCTTTCAGACCCCAAATGCTTCACTCAGTGCTACCACGAAACTTCTCTTGGACAAAGGAGAGTTCTTTGGCTAAATAAAATATGATAGAAAGGACACTGCCATGTTAGCTCAAAATCTCCACTGTTATATCTTGAATCCAGAATGTCTAACTAATATGCTCCAAAGAAAACTCAATGCAGGAATATTCCATACCAGGAAAACATACTTTGTTGTGCTTATGCTAACACATTTTTTGCATTGCTACTACCACCACTAGCATCTTTGCCGAAGATGTCTTTGTAGAAAAGGGAATCAAATAGCGCTATGAAAACACTATAGGGTAAGCAAAATCAGCAGGATTCCATCTCAGAATGAAAAATTGTATTAATATGAGAACTTCCTATAAACTAGATGTGATTGGGGACCTCAGAAGAATGCCCTTTTAAAGGGTTTACTCACACAGTGCTTAGTGGATACCAAACATCTGGCCAGAGAGAAAACCATTCAGTCAATCAACCAGATGTTTAGTCTACCCTCTGCCAAACATCTGGGTGATTGATGGGATCATTTCCTTTTCATTAGGGAGCTTGGCCACAGTGACCCAGAGGTGCAATCACAGCATGAGAACTCAGCATGAGGATGACGGATATCTTGACCCACCAGGATCCCCAGAGTGAGACATTTTTCAGGTCTGTGTGAGTCAATTCAACATCACTTTATCTTGAGATTTGTTTGCTGTTTGTTGTTCTGAAACACTTTGATATCAGCACATTTTTAAATCTCTACTTCATAAAAAGCAGAGGCCTTGAGTTGAAAAAGAACACCTATTGACATTCAAGGATAGGAAGCCATTGGCTGAAAGCTGTACCGATTTCCTCCCAAATTGTCATTAAGTGACCTTCCTCTGCTGTTTCAGCTGCTGTCGGGGAAAAGGTGCCGACATTTTGTTGGCACTGGCCTGGAGAATCATAATGAGTATAGAACTTGGCTCCATTATAAACATAATCCATCTCACAAAGGGAAATCATTTAATGGGTACTCTCTTAATTATAATAATTTGGAAGAGGAAGAAGTTAAGGACAATAGCACAAAGCATAACAAGGTCACTTAATGAGAATTTTTTCTTTGAACTCTGGTAGACCGGCATCCCCAAGGGTTGGAGAGGAAAATCAACATTTATCAATATTTTCTTCATCAATTCTAGTCAAAGGCAAGGAGGAAAAAAAGGAATAAGAGAATAGGGACAAGTAAAAAAAAGAAAAAAGAAATAAAAGGCTTCATAGTCTTATGTATTGAGAAATAAAAGGATGGCTATGACTATTGTAAATAATTATATTATTCTCAAATTTTCTTGTCAGGGCAGAGGGGTTTCCAGAGGAAGATTATAGGCAGTTGGTCATGGGTTACATCTCATGGATGTGGAAAGTTACAGAATCTGATCCAGAAATCTTCAGAAAATTAGATCTACAACTTTGCTGACAGCCTGTCCCTCAAAAGAGTAGAGTACTACCATAGTTTGCCTTCCTTGCTTACAGTAATAGTGGTAATGCTTTACAGGTGTTCAAAATTTTGTTGTTTTCAAAGTGCTTCCATACAGATGACTTCTTTTGATCCTTGCAGTTTAAAGTGAAAAATTCAATTTAATGGAAACAAAAGAGAAAATATAATCAAGTATGTGCTCTATGCTTATTACTTTCCAGACACTTTGCTAAGCACTTTCACATGGCACTGTATTCAGCCTATGCAAGTCCAGGGCGTATATGTTTTTACCTCCTTTCTAACTAAAGAGAAGATTGGACTTGGAAAGACCAAATAATTTGCTCAAAATTACCCAGCCAGTGAAGGCCTGGATTGGAATTTGAACCCAAGTCTCTTCTCAAAGCCCACAGTTTATTATGCTATGTTGTGACCATAGTTAATAATACTTTAAATTTTCCAAGACAAAACAATGTGAAAGCCTTCACTATCGCATTTATAAGCCAAAATGTAATTTAATTTAATTAATGTAATTTAAGTGTAATTTAATTTAATCTATTTAGTAACACACACACACATATATACATATATATATATATATGTACATATATATATATATAAAATTGGACCATATCTGACATTAGACCATCTCTAGATGATCAAAAAGTACAGGAGTGAGACCTGAGGAAAAAGAAAGTAATTTTTTAAAGTTCCTTCCCATCTGGGGATCTCTCTAAGATAAAACTGGAGGTCAGTTCCAAGTCACATTCTAGGGCCTATAAGTAATCAATTCATAGCAACTCTGTGTAAAGGTGTTATTACCTTTATTTTACAGATGAGGAAACTGAAGTAAAGATAGAATTCAAACAGTGGTCTATCTAATGTCAAATATTAGACTCCCATAATCTCAGAAAGGCATAGAATTTTAAAAGATAAAAAAATAAGTATATTTTGGGTGAAGGTTTTGGAAAATCTGGGAAGTTAGACTGAGGGAGGCATATTTGTTACACAGAGGAGTTAGCTGGATTAAAATAAGGGCCTACACTTTAGGAAAATAATGTGGGCGAGTTAGGCCATAGCCAAATTTCAGAGGGCCTGAAAGAAAAACAAGAGTTTGCTATAGGAAATGGGAAAGCATTGTCAGTTCTTGAGCAGGATCTTATTTGATTAAACTGCCATGAGAACGGAATGCATTGCAGTGAAGAAATATAAGAATTAAAGAAACCAGTTTTCGCTAGAAAGCCATTGTAATAATAAACTCATCTTAATAATGAGAGCAGTCCAAGCCAGAAATGTTGAGCAATTAGCACCCTAGGAATGAAGGGGGATGAGGGTTTTGTCCCTGATATTTTGTCCCTCAAAAGGAAAACATTGAGTAGCCTTTCATACTGACTTCCTGATGGTCCTCAGTGGGATTCAACCGCAGTTACCCATAGTGGTAAGCCACTCCTTAATGTACCCTTTTTTTTTTAATTTAAGCTTTATTTAAACATATAATGTAACCCCACCACCCTCTCCCAACCCCTCTCCCCCCCACCCCCCTCAGTTTGTTTTATGACATTAAGAGTCTCTTTTGGTTTGTCTCCCTCCCGATCCCATCTTGTTTCATTTTTACTTTTCCTACCACCTTAACTCTTTATTGACTTCCCCACCTTCTCTGATTCACTCCCTACTTCCTCATTGTGCTTCATGAAGTTACCTCCTAAATAAACTATTTGCAGACAAATCCTTTTTTCAGGGTTTGCTTTTTGGAGAACCAAAATGAAAACAAATTTTATACATTTACTTGTTTAGTATCTGTATGCCCCACTACAGTGTAAGTTCCACAAGAAGAGTAAAGGTATTTTGCTCCTATTTATACATCTAGTATTTATGTGCCTGATACATAGGAAGCACTTTATCACTTTTTGTGGAATGAATGTGAATGAATGAACCTGATCTCCACGTGCATTCAACTTTACCCCCTGTGTTTTCTTGTCATTGGACTGCAACATCATGACTTGGAAAATCTGTGCTATCATCATGGCAAAGAAGACAGAATGAAAGAAGGCAAGTGAGACTGGGAGAGCTGAAATAGAGAAGAAAGAAAATCACACAAGTCTCACAAGTCTTTCAAGGGTCACAAAGGTAGTCCTCAGATAAATAGTACCCAGATCTGAACTGGGCCAGGTTACAACAGGGTCACTGAACATGGACACATCAAAAGGGTCTCATACCCAGAGTTGCAGTAGTCTCTATTACTGGAGCAGTAGCAGGACCAGCTGGGGAATGAAAGGTTAACAAAGTCCTTTTCTTCTTCTAGTGCTTTCTTTCTCTGGTTGCTGATCTTTCTTCAGCAGCTAAGGCATAGTCTGCTTCTAAATGGCAGGCATGATCTCTGCGGGTTACTAAGCTGAGAAGAGGTAAGAAGCAGGTGGATGTATTTGTTCTCGACCCCAGTGGACACCTTTTTATTTAGGATAAATCCATTTTTCCAAGAACACAGGCAGGGCCCCACTCAAGTAATGAAGAAAAAGAGGTTGATTGAAATGTCCCAGCAAGAGAAGTCTGTACTGAGAATATAAAAGATGAGTGCTTTAGGATAAGCCCCATTAGTGTACCTTCAGCTTCACACACATGGTTGATACTCCTATTCAACATTGTACTACAAATTCTAGCCAAAGAAATTAGACAAGAAAAAAAAAAAGCATCCAAATCAGAAAGGAAGAAGTAAAATTGTCTCTTTTTAAAGATGACATGATCTTATATATAGAAAACCCTGAAGACTCCACCAAAAAAACCTGTAAGAATGAATAAATGAATTCAGTAAAATTTTAAGATATGAAATAAACATACAAAAATCAGTTATATTAATATACACTACCAATGAATGATCTGAAAAAGAAATAAAGGAAATAATCTCATGTATAATAACAGCAAAACAGTTAGGAATAAATCTAACTAACCAAGGAGGTAAAAGATACTAAAAATTTAAATCATTGATGAAAGAAATTGAAGACAACACAAATAAATGGAAATATATGTTCCATTCCTGTGTTCATGAATTAGAAGAATTATTGTTAAAACAACCAAACTATCCAAAGTAATCTACAGATTTAATGCAATCCCTAACAAAATTCCAATGGAATTTTTTGCAGAAATAGGAAAAAAACAAACAAAATTGGAAATAGGAAAAAAACAAACAAAAAAACCAAAATTGGAATAGAAACATGAAAGGTCCCAAATAGACAAAACAATCTTGAGAAAGAACAAACCCGGAGGCACCACATTTCCTGATTTCAAATTGTATTATAACACTGTAGTAATCAAAACAGCATGGCATTGGCATGAATCAACAGAATACAATCAAGAGCCCGGGGCGGGGGTGAGTGGGTGAAGAACATGCATATTCAGTTAACTAATATTAAACAAGAGAACTAAGAATGAGTATTCCCTACTCACAAAGGGAAAAAATAATCACTGCAATAAATGAGGATGGGAAAGCTAGATAATGAGTAATAACATGCAAAGCATGAAATTGGACCCCTATCTTACATCACATACAAAAATTAATTCAAAATGAATTAAAGACTTAGATGTAAAACCTGAAACTGTAAAACTCCTGGAAGAAAATTATAGGGGAAAACTCCTTGGCACTGGTCTTTGCAATAATTTTTTGGATATGATGTACAAATCACAAGCAATACAAGGAAAACAAGTGGGACTACATCAAACTAAGAAGATTCTGCACAAAAACAGAAATGATCAACAAAACAAAAAGGCAACCAATAAGATGGGAGAAAATATTTGCAAGCCACATATCTGATAAGACATTAGTAACCAAAATATATAAAGAATTCATACAATTAAATAGCAAAAAAAATTAAACAACCTGGTTTAAAAATGGGCAAAGGACCTAAACATAAATATTTTCCAAAGAAAACAAAGAGCCAAAGGTACACAGAAAGGTGCTCAACTCAGGAAACATCAGGGAAATTCAAATCAAAACCACAATGAGAGATTACCTCATACTTGTTAAAATGGCCATCAGCAAAATAGACAAGAAATAATAAATGCTGATAAGGATGTGGAGAAAAGGGAACACTGTGCACTATTGGTGGGATTGCAATTTGGTACAGCCATTATGGAAAACAGCATGGAGGGTCCTCAAAAAATTAAAAATAAAACTAGCATATGACCCAGCAATCCCAGTTCTGGGTATATATTAAAGAAAAAAAAATTACTATCTCTAAGTGATATCTGCATCTCCCTTATTCTTTGCAGCTTTATGTGCAATAACCAAGATATAGATATAGAAATAACCAAGATATAACATACATTTCTATTGATGAATGAATAGAGAAATATAATAAATTATATAATATATATATAAATAAAAAAGGAACTATATAATAATACATATAACAGATATTATATATAATATATAACAGAAGGAAAATATGTGTTTATGTTTATATATTATACATTATATAATATATTTATTATATATAGATATCAGAAGATATCTATATATAGATAGATAGATATGTATCTATATATAGATAGATATGAAGATATCTATATATAGATAGATATAGATAGATAGATAGATATGTTTATATATATATATATATATCAGAAGGAATACTGCCATTTGCAACAACGTGGATGAACCTTGCGGGCATTACACTAAGTGAAGAAGTCAAACAAAGACGGACAAATATTGTTTGATATCACTTATATGTGGAATCTGAAACATTCAAACCCATAGCGGGATACCTCTGTGGCTCAGTTGGTTAAGTGTCTACCTTCACCTCAGGTAGTGATCATGGGGTCTGAAATCCAGTCCTACATTTGGCTCCTTGCTCAGTGGGGAACCTGCTTCTCCCTCTCCCCACTGCTCATGCTCTCTCTTGCTCTCTCCCTCTCTCTCAAATAAATGAATAAAATATTTTTAAATAAATAGACATGGAAACTCTTAAGTACATGGTCAAAGCCCTAAATGACACTCAAAATAACATTTCTCTATTAAACACTAAAGTAATACAAATATGTAAAGCAGCTTTAAAAAAAAAGAATGGGATTAGATGTTTTAACTGTTACACAAGGTGAAACTTGTACTAGCTTAAAACCAGAAAGCTGTATATACAGTCCAGATTACTACAAAATATTTCTGGGTTTCTAACTGACATGAACACTTAAATTGGTGCTTTAAATGATCTCTTTGGGGGAGCCTGAGTGGCTCAGTGGGTTAAAGCCTCTGCCTTCAGCTCAGATCATGATCCTGGGGTCCTGGGATCGAGCCCTGCGTCAGGCTCTCTGCTCAGCGGCGAGCCTGCTTCCTCCTTTCTCTCTCTGCCTGCCTCTTTGCCTACTTGTGATCACTGTCTGTCAAATGAATAAATAAAATTTAAAATAAATAAATAAATAAATGATCTCTTTGGTGACTGCTTTAAACTTCTGGACTGGAGGAAAATTATCAAAGCTCAACTCTCAAAGGACTTTTACTCAGATTTCTCTTTCTCATTACAATATTAACCTGATTCTGCTGTCATTTCTGGTGCCTCCCTTCCTAGTGTCAAGACTTCACTGCCATAACTTCCAGCTGATAGATGATCCCTTTTACTCAAGGAGGTTCATACACGTTGACTGCTTTGGATTCAGCTGCCTCCCCTTTCTATGCCATTATTCAGCAGGAAGAAGTTATAGAAGATGAGGCCTTCCACCTTAAACCTTAAAAATCTAAGGGTCAAAATTGTCTAGGGAGAAATGATGAGGGAACAGAAGGCAAGGGGAAGACAAAGCACAAGCTGACACCATACAACCTCCCCACACTGCACTCCTGGGTGGGACCTGTGTGACTTTCTTCCAGGAATCTCCCAACCATCTTAATGTTAATGCCTTGCTAGAGTGGAAAACAACCTTAACCTGACAATGGCAAGGCCTCTGGTATCTCTTTAGCCTATGATAGTTCTTTTGAAACCTCCCTTTTTCCTTACCTCCCCCAACCCCATCTTATATAATCAGCCAACCCTCACAACCCTGATGCAAGATCTCTTTTTGCCCATGGGTCCTGTCCTTGTGCTTTCATAAACCACCATTTTGCAACCTCCCAAAATAATTAAATTAAATTAAATAATAATTAATTAATTAAAACATTAATTAATTAATTAAATCAAAGTCAGAGAAACAGAGAGTAGAGGGACTGGGGAAGTAGGGACTGGGGAAGTAGGGACTGGGGAAGGCAATGCAGAAATAATGGTCAAAGGGTACAAACTTTCAGTTTTAAGATAAGTTCTGGGGATCTACTGTACAGCACGGCAACTACATATGTGAAATTTGCTAGGAAGAGTAGATGTTAAATGTTTTCATTGCAAAAAAAAAAAAAAGGCAAAAACAAAAAACAAAAGCATGGCAACTCCATGAGGTGATAAATGTGTCAGCTAATCTTATTGCCATAATCAATTCACTCCTCTATATGTATATCATATCATCACATTGAACACCTTAAATTTACAATATTATTTGTCAATTATATCTCAATAAATCTGGGAAAAAAACAAACAGATGGCTGGTGAAAATTGTGGCAATTTTCTTTTCTGGAGATTGTGTCTCAGACATTTCAGTGTCTCCAGTGATAGTCGTGAGATCCCAGGTAGAGGAATGGATAGTTAGAGCTGAGAATGGTCACCAGCACTCACTGACACTGACAGGTGGTACAACCCTGGAGAACCCTTTTCACATAACCAAATCTTACCTTCAAAATCATAGAATGAGACAAATATGTCCTATCTCACAGTGTTGCTGTCAGAATTAAATAAAATCACATAAGAGAAATGTCCTGGCACACCGAGGCACTCAACACATGTTTGCCAAAATGCTAAAATGCTCCTCATTGCTGCTCCAAATCCCACCTGCATTAGGTGGAGCCACTGCTTCCTTCCTGCGAGTTCCACCCTCCCAGTTCTAAAATGTTTCCTGTTTCAAGGGAACTGGTGATAAAGGAGCAGGTCTGAGAGGCTGATAAGATAGTAAATAGAATTATGAACAACTCTATGCCAACAAATTCGACAATCTGGAAGAAATGGATGCTTTCCTAGAGACATATAAACTGCCAAAACTGAACCAGGAAGAAATAGAAAACCTGAATAGGCCCATAACCATTAAGGAGATTGAAACAGTCATCAAAAATCTCCCAACAAACAAAAGCCCAGGGCCAGATGGCTTCCCAGGGGAATTCTACCAAACACTTAAAGAAGAATTAATTCCTATTCTCCTGAAACTGTTCCAAAAAATAGAAATGGAAGGAAAACTTCCAAACTCATTTTATGAAGCCAGCATCACCTTGATCCCCAAACCAGACAAGGATCCCATCAAAAAAGAGAATTACAGACCAATATCCTTGATGAACATAGATGCGAAAATTCTCACCAAAATACTAGCCAATAGGATCCAACAGTACATTAAAAGGATTATTCACCACGACCAAGTGGGATTTATTCCAGGGCAGCAGGGTTGGTTCAACATCCGCAAATCAATCAATGTGATACAGTACATTAACAAAAGAAAGAACAAGAACCATATGATACTCTCAATAGATGCTGAAAAAGCATTTGATAAAGTGCAACATCCCTTCCTAATCAAAACTCTTCAAAGTGTAGGGATAGAAGGCACATACCTCAATATTATCAAAGCCATCTATGAAAAACCCACGGCAAGTATCATTCTCAATGGAGAAAAACTGAGAGCTTTTCCGTTAAGGTCAGGAACACAGCAGGGATGTCCACTATCACCACTGCTATTCAACATAGTACTAGAAGTCCTAGCCTCAGCAATCAGACAACAAAAAGAAATTAAAGGCATCCAAATCGGCAAAGAAGAAGTCAAACTATCGCTCTTTGCAGATGATATGATACTATATGTGGAAAACCCAAAAGGCTCCACTCCAAAACTGCTAGAGCTTGTACAGGAATTCAGTAAAGTGTCAGGATATAAAATCAATGCACAGAAATCAGTTGCATTTCTTTACACCAACAACAAGACAGAAGAAAGAGAAACTAAAGAGTCAATCCCATTTACAATTACACCCAAAACCATAAGATACCTAGGAATAAACCTAACCAAAGAGGCAAAGAATCTATACTCAGAGAATTATAAAGTACTCATGAAAGAAATTGAGGAAGACACAAAGAAATGGAAAAATGTTCCATGCTCATGGATTGGAAGAATTAATATCGTGAAAATGTCTATGCTACCTAAAGCTATCTACACATTTAATGCAATGCCTATCAAAATTCCATCCAATTTTTTCAAAGAAATGGAACAAATAATCCTAAAATTTATATGGAACCAGAAAAGACCTCGAATAGCCAAAGGAATATTGAAAAAGAAAACCAAAGTTGGTGGCATCACAATTCCAGACTTCAAGCTCTACTACAAAGCTGTCATCATTAAGACAGTATGGTACTGGCACAAAAACAGACACATAGATCAATGGAACAGAATAGAGAGCCCAGAAATAGACCCTCAACTCTATGGTCAACTAATCTTCGA